>DWCF01001200.1:0-32999 GCA_018230265.1 Delias oraia
TAAAGATCTAAGCTATCCTATCTCTCAAGTTGGACCAAACTGTATATTGCGTGCAAATTTGAACGAAATCTGTTAAGTGGTTTAAGAGTCCATTGAGGACAAACATTGTGACACTAGATTTATATATATTAAGAAGATTATATACGAATAAATTATGGTACCATACTTTTATTTACCACTTATTACAAAAGTGACTAATACTTAATCGAATATTAGCATTTTGAGAGCGTCGCAGCTAATTGGTTCGAAAAGTCTGCCATGAATCGTGAAGTATAGGGTTCGAATCGGGGCCGGACAATATTATTGTTAGTGGTATCATCTTACCTTATAGGTAACCCACCTCCTTCGTTGTCCGCTATACCATAAAAAAAAATTGGCAACACAAAAACGTTGCATGAAAAGGCAACACTTTAAATTTAGTTTTACACTAATTTAATTTATCTAATATTTATCACTAATTTAATCTAATTTATAACAGTGCTTAGTATACGACAGTGTTTTTTTTTTCCTTTTCTAAATTCTTGTGTTATTACAACTGCGCAATTATAAATTTAGTTCAAACGCTGTAGCCTGTAACACTCTTTCAATCACTGCAAAACTTTAATCAAATACGCCACTTTAAGTGATTGCTTTTAAACTAGAATCCCTTTGCCATTCAACGCTGACAAAGACAGCAATGAACCAGAAATGGCGCCAAGAAAATGGAGCACTCGTATTCAGAAGATTATTTGTGAGATGGAACCGATATTGTGAAGGCTAGTTACACTTGACCGGGGTTAGATAGGGCTTTAGCCCCTCTTCAACTTGTTATCACTAATGTAAATGATAACTGACGCTCCGCGTTGATACACCCTATATTTGTCTACAAACCAATACTACGAATAAAAACAATTACGTAATATACGTACGTAGTATAAATTAAAACATAATTTATATAGATAAAGAAAATATCAATACATAAATTGACAGTTTCGTTCAATATATTTTCAAGTACTGGAGAGTATAAAAAAATGCAGCTACTATCGCTTAAGCGGCATTAAAAGCCGGCAACACAACCAATGCGCGCACTGTGGCGCGGTTGTTCATGAGCGGCGGTGTTCTCTTTCCATACAGGAAACCCACCTGCTCCGTTGTCCGTTATAGAATAAAAAAAAGTTAAAGGAAAGGACCAATACACAAATAAATTAAAAAATATATAGGTAAATATAATCGGCAACTAGATTGCTGCATAATGTCATAAATATTATTAATAATAAAGAAAAACTAGAATTTCTTGGTAATTTTTGCTTTAACTTGGCATTTCGAGCTCGTTTGAGACGAATCAAACGAACCGTTTTATTTCGAGGTCAGGCTTGCGTATGTCTACTTTAATAAGTGCTTTAAACGTTAAGCCTATATTTAAATGACGTCAGTAAATATGAGCAATTGAATAGCAAAAATACGAAATGCAGATAAGTGGGTGAAGCATCGTGCGAAAATAACAAAGCATTGTTCTTGATTTCCGTCGGAGTTTACGACGTGGATTCGCGGTTATAGAATTTAAAGACGTTTGGGATTTTTCCACGTTTTGTAAATTTCAATTCAAACACCAAATCCTTTAAAATTATTTATTAAATACAAAATTAGTACCTTCTACCTCAACCGCCTCATTTATTAACTTAGCTAAAATCGTTTCTTTAATTGTTTTGTACTGTTTGCAACAACGTATGCACGTGTGACAGAATATTTATATCATAGTTTCAATTAAACAATGTTTTAAGTCTTGCGAGATTGACAAGCGGAATATGGTACGTCTATGTTACGCCAAGTATAACTTACATACATATTGTTATTGTTCTTGCGCTAGAAAAATCGCCACCATTTCAAATCAGTTAAGCCTAATCTGAGCACTCAAACACCGTTAATTTATAATAGCGTATATAATTAAATTATATACACATTCTCAGTTCTGACGTTACAGAAAAACTGACATTCGTTAATTGCCACGTATTATTTACCAAGGATTTTAATGTGATTTTTGCGAAGATAAGTTCCTTCACCGTTTGAATCATCGCTTCTGAGAGAATTTCAGTTCGTTTACTCTATTTTGGAAGGCAGTAATCCTCTCTGCGATTCTCATTTTGTGTAATATCTGTAATGTCGTGATTAAGCCCCTTCTTGTAAACAGGAATAATCAGTTACGACTAAAATAAGGTAGCAAAATATTCACGCAACAATTATTTGTTTTATTTAACGCAGCTATGATACTTTCGAGGACGCTAAATATAAAAAAATAACTGTAGAAACTTACCCAAAGGTCTGTCGGGATCGTGACGGCGGCTGCAGCACTTGTTACCCATGGCGCGGCCGCCCGCTATGCCGCGCCAAGCCGCTTCTATAGAATAACAAAATAAATTTTAAGTCGCGTATCTAATTCCAAATTTGCTTTTGGAAAAATTACATTAAATTATATGTATAATTTAATTAATTATATGTATAATAAATGTATGTACATATCAGGTGTTCATTTAATAAAATTAACCTAATCTATCGAAGGCAGTGTTAAACATACGATATAAAATGTAGCAATAAACATTGCAGAAGCGTGGACATAACTGTTTAATGAATTATAAACACTAAGTACACCACAGATTGAAATTATTACAAAGTGAATGTGACGTTTGTTTTTTCCATAGACTATATCTAGTAGTCTATTAAAAAGTTTAGTAAAATGCATTGAAGCGGTCAATTAGTAATAAAAAAATATTTCAGATCGTCAGAGTAATAGGGTATATTTTGTAAAACTACATTATCAGAAGCACGTGTTTATTTCATGGTTGCAATGTGTATGTTTCGCTCCAATTTATTGTTATAATAACAAACATAAATGAAACATTCGATTTGTCCACACCGTATTTAAAAAAACGAATGAATTTTAAGTGTTGTTCTATAAGGTGAAATTTTAATCATATAAATGACTAATCTGTATGGTTCATATTCTAGTAGGGAAAATATGTATCTTTAGTATTCATCGGAAAGCCCTTTTTACAATAATAATCAAACAACATAATGAAACTAACGCGCTCAATATCTTAATAACGAAGTTAATTAAATACATCATCTAATTTAACAATGATTTATAAATTAATTTAAAAATACAGTAAGTAGTATTAAATTGTAGAAATATGTTCATGATAGTACGTTCTAATACTATAGATCGTTATTCCTAATTACATGTCATACATACACATCACCTTATCAATTTATCAACAAATGGTTCCCACGACACTGGAAGATTAGAACTGAACGTGATCGGAAACGATCGACTTAATTTATATAACTTTTTCAACTTTCAGACAATATTTAAAGAATATCTCGCATCTGATAAATGATGATTCTGAGTTTGACATATATTTATACTAATCTCTTGATCT
Organism: Delias oraia; assembly: GCA_018230265.1. Classification (NCBI taxonomy): domain Eukaryota; kingdom Metazoa; phylum Arthropoda; class Insecta; order Lepidoptera; family Pieridae; genus Delias; species Delias oraia. The sequence goes on from DWCF01001200.1 coordinate 3,414, forward strand.
TTATAATGATGATGATGATCTTTATAACTTTCTAAATTGCTTAGTTGTTGTTTCTCGGTTTCGGTTAATCTACGTGTAAGTTCCAACGTAATGTTTCTTATTACTTTCATATAATTCAGTTGAATTAGATGAGTTTTGTGTTTGTCGCTGAAGATTGTTACTAAAGTAGTTAATAAATTTAACCATTTTATGTGAATTAAATTTTATATTGGGTAATTCTAAGTAGTTAATGCTAGTCAGCGGGTGATAGACTATCGGATAAAATCCGAAATGAGTACATCAGAGGGAGTTTTAAGTTTGCCCCGATAGAGGATAAGGTCAAGGAGACGCGTTTGAGGTAGTACGATCTTATTCAAAGACGCCCAGAAAATCACATGGTGAAATTTGCCTTACAGTTGCCAAGCAACAAACGCTCACGTGGTACACCGCCCACCACTTGATTGACGACGGTCGAAAAAGACCAAATTGTTTTAGGTTATCTCAAATTAGACGTAGCACAAAATCGTGCTGCATGGAGAATGCGGACTAGGAAGGCCGACCCCAAGTAAATAGGATCAGGTCTAGCAAAAAGAAGAATTCTAAGTAGTTAACATTATGCAATAAAAAAAATATCTATAAAGGAAACCATTTATTTAAAACATATTAAAAACTAAGAGGCGGGTGCGAGCTGAGCATTTTGAGTGCAATAATAGTTGAGCAACTACAATTAAGTGAAAAACAAAACTTCTCATCCAAACTTTGAAGTTCCATAGCAAATTTAAAGTTGATTTTACTTTTATGGCTCCGTAAATTAATATATTATTACAAAAACTATATTTGCACATGCATAGAACTTTTAAGTACATATCTACAGTAAATGTATGAGCGTTTGTACATCCATATAAATTACCAATACGAATTGGAAACAGATTAATGCAGCATCGCCTAGACATTGGAGACCCTGCCGTTAGACAGCATTTAAGTGATTCAACAAACTCTGCATTATACTTTTAATTACTGGCAGCTCACCCCGGTCTCACACAGATTTTTCAACATCAGAAATAATAACTTTAATACACACACAAACATCTTTCTTGCTAGGTTATTGTTTGGTAATTTTTACACCTTGGTAAGGATTCCTATTTTTTTATATAATATAGCATTACTCGATAAATAGAATATTCAACGCTAAAGAATTTTTAAAATTGGACCAGCGGTTGCTGAGATTAAACAAACTCTTCAGTTTTATGATATTAGTATAGATTTGGATATATTTTTTTTTAATATCAAGTTTAAATTAAACCATTCTCAATATAGCGTAATAAAGAATTTCAATTAAATACGATCAGCATGAAAAACTAATAAATCTCGATAAATTTTTAAACTCTAATCCTTGTCAGGAATGTGTACGTATATTGACATATTGGATGAGATATTATGAGATGCCGGAAATAACTACGTGAACTAATTGTTTGATTTTTATATTTCTACTTTATATTTAAGAATAAAACAAAATTATGGATATATATTTTAGAGTATTTTAACTGGATAATTAGTAACTGTATTTTATATTTCACTTACTGAATAATAAAAATACAATTAACTTATTGTATAGAGAAAGTTTATTGAATATTGTTTCCGTGAGGGAACCATGCTGAAGCACAATTATACTGACGTATTGGACCGGCTCGTCCGAAGTGATACCACTGGCTATTCAGTCTCTTTAAATTATACCGCTTAAGCGGCGTAAAAAGCCAACAACACAACCAAAGCGCGGACTGTGAAGCGGTGAACAATGGACGGCGGTGTCTCTTACCATAAAGAGACCCATCTACTCCGTTATCCAACAAAAAGGAGACCTTTAAGAATAACAATGGATAGACCTTTCAAAGAAATGCTTTCTCATTAACTCAATTAAGCGAATTAAATGCCAAAGTGAAAGTGAATTATCAAATAATGAAAATTAATGTAATTCAAACATTTTACGAAAATAGGCCTTTTGCGTAAGCAAATTAAACATTTTAAATTTTTTTTAGTAATAATATCTAAAAAGTTTTCAGTGAACAATAAAAGTGATAATTTTTCATGATGTGTATTAGTATTCCTTAAAGATGTATAACAGCTATTGTATTACCTGATACTATTCTCGGCACGTGAAGTTATTGACAAAACTACCGTCTTTGTTATACGTTTCTGGATATCTACCCCGCATTATTGAAACACACATTTCTTGGAACACTTGTGTGCACGAACACTGTAATTTGACGTAGAGCCATATAATACGTCTGATTGATATTAATTAACAATTTCTTAGTAATATATACTAATATTACACTATTTATTTATATAAAATTGATTACGAAGTAGAATCTAAAAAGATATTTGTAAGTTTTACTCATTAATATCAAAATGTTTCACATTACTCGCATTCTTTGTATATCATTAACATTAATATTCACATTTGTCGTGAATATATTTGAATTGTGATCAATAAAAACGGTAAAAAAAAAAATTTCAACAAGGTTGAAGTGACTTAAAATATGTTTAGGAAACAAGAACATCGTGATCGCAATCCATTTTGAAAACGAGTTTGAGGTTGTATTGTATTTTTGTGTGATATCATTTATTATTGTACCGGCAACGTAGGCGACGAGTATCCTCTATGGCAGTCTATGTTATCTTACCAATGGAGGATACACGTCTGGTGATCTCTTGTTCACCTGCGCCCATAGACAACCGCGCCGTAATCCACGCTTTGGTTGTGATGCCGGCTTGTTGCCCCGTTTGAGCTTTATAATTTCAGGACATCCTCACTCATTCAGCGAAACTCAAGTACTGATTCACGCTGGTATTCCATGAGCCCGTGGTACTATTTCGGACGAGCCGGCCCAATTAGTGCATCAGCATATCTCTTATTTATCCTTTATATTCTACCATTAGTAAGGCCCTTTAAAGTACATATAAATGTTCCAGACGAAATAAAATGCAATAAATTCTTATAAAATAGAAACTTTTAAACGAATTTATGTAATTTAAATAAAATTTTATAGATGTGTTTTATTTAAACTGTAAGTACAATCAGAAAATTCTGTTTTCAAGTAGGATTTAAGGCAATTTATTACCTTGATGACTATTAATCTCTCCGCCAATAGCATTCCCAAATTGAATGCTCTCATATGACGCCTGAAGAAAGTGAAGGTAGCCCCGGAAGCGGGGGACGAGACGCCCCAACAACCTGTTGTCATCAATCAATATATCGCATCGTTGTTTATGCACCGACATAATAGCTACTACGTCTCTCTCTAATCAATATTATACATTACCTATACTGGATACCTTCAGAAAATCAATTTTATAAAAATTAATCAAAATATCAGAAATAACAAAGAAAAACAAATCTCAATTTAATACCCCAGCAAGTTCACGTTAAATAAGGGTGTATGTAATAAAAGGGCTTAGCTGCGGGTTGTTCAAACAGAAACATTAGATAAGAAAATAATCAATGGTACAACCATTTTTTACAATTGAGAGCTTGCCCGTTTCTGTCTCGAACAACAAAACGGCATTCAAAATGGGCAATTTAAGCGGATTTGCAATTGAAATTTTGGCGAATGTAGTCAACTTTGATGCCCCTCGCGCATGATCCGAAACCGGTCAATAACCCGGTGGGCGGAATCTTGAACTTGAACCACAACATTCGGTAATGGCAACTATATTAAATAAATAAAGATTTTGAGAGCCTCGTAGCTGAGTGGTTTCATAAGTCTAACACGAAACAAGAGGTACCGGGTTCGAATCTCGGTCCGGATAAATATAATTTAATTTCACACATTCGGTCTCTGGAAGGGCTTGACAATGGCTGAATGAGGGTCTTAATACCGTCACATCCATGGGAGAGCAATGCTGATGCACTAATTGAGACGGCTCGTCCGAAGTGATACCACAGGCTCACAGAATACTCAACGTGAAATGGTAGTTGTACTTGAAACGGTGCTTCTACTGTATTTCGTTGTGTGAGTGACGATATCGAGAAGCTTTTAAAAATGTCCCTTAAGCGGCGTCAAAAGCCGGCAATACAACCAATGCGCGGACTGTGGCTCGGTTGACCATGGGGGACGATATTCTCTTACCATATAGAAGACCCACTTGCTCCTTTATTCTCTACACCATAAAAAAAGATACCGTGAACGCTGTATTTTCATACTTTTATTTTATTTTATAAATCTGGTTGGTCTTTACTATGACTATACTAATTTAGCCTCAAAATGTTCCTATTCTGATAGGTGTTTCTAACATCTGAAGTAAACTTTAATAAATATCAATAATCTTATAGGTAATTTCAAAACTTGCAAGACTCTTGCTGCAAGACCAAGGCCAAGACTGGGAGCGCAATACCAAGACGAAGACTAATACCAGTTGTATTGGCGCAATACCAAGACTGGCTAAGTCTTGCATCTGGTCAACACTATGATAAACCTATACGAGCCTCATTGTTCCTACAAAGCTTCTTCGTTAGTCTTAAAATATAGTTTTAACATACAATAAACGTGAAATAACAAAAACCTTATGCTAAAAATACACCTACACATAACCGCGTTGTGTATCCACCAAACGGAAAGGGGAACTCAACACCCTATGTAGATTAGAGATAGCAGGCAGTAATCGTTACCCCAAAATGAAAATTAACCAAATGCAGCGCTTTGGGCAGAAATAAAACTGCATCAACCATTTTAATTTAGTTGCAAGTGAAATAAATGAGCTCCATTTCGATAACAATTACTTAGTATGAAAACAAAAGTGTTAAGTTAGTCGTTAGTCGCGTTGGTTTTGTTGAACTTGACAATGATTTGTATTTAGAGGACGTTAGGCGGCCGTCAGGCTCAGCTGCCGTTGAGACAATAGCCTAGTCTGCACTGAATGCTGTTTTGATTAACGCGCTCAACGGTAGCTTTACAATAAAATGCCATACAATTACAGCCTAAACAATGCGAAAGTTAGATAAAGGTAAAGCCCTACAATTCTAATAATAAACGTAATATGTTAACAATAATTGGTCCGGCTCGTCAGGAGTGATACCACAGGCTCATAGAATACCAGCTTAAATAGTCCTTGTACAGTTTCGATGAGCGAGTGAAAAAATCTGAGACCCACTAACATTTTTTTATGTTATAGCGGACAACGGAGCAGATAGTTCTCTTATATGGTAAGAGAACACCGCCGTCTATGAACTACCGCGCCACAGTCCGCACATTTGTTGTGTTGCCTGCTTTTTACGCAACTTCAGCGGCATTTTTAAGAGCCTCCGATATACTCACCGATATACTCACTCACTCAGCAAAACACAGTACAAGTACCAATTCACCCTGAGTATTATGTGAGACCATGGCAGTACTGCACACACATACATGGCATCACAGCATGGCTCTACCACGGGTGAGTACGGCTCTCCTACGGGTGAAGATTATTATGTAATCCTCCTACATCTATATAATGTGAACATAAATTAATAGTTATGTTACGACTCCATTTAACAGTATTGATAATTAAATTAATTGTACAAGAAGCACGTTGCGTCTCTATGTGTTACAAAGGCCGTGAAATCAACGGAGCGATTAAATAGGATCTATGATAAAGTAGGAAGAAGCAGACATTGCGCATGCAGGAAACGCAAATGTTCTGTACTAAGTGTAACTAGGTATAATAAGCCTTATTAAAACTCAATACACGGTTGGATGGCACTCTGAAGGTATTATGAGACTCTTTCCGCCGGAAACCTCGGCTGTGAGAACCTTGTTGACCTTCACTTGGAGACCAGATTAGTTAACATCATACTTTGAGTTTGTTTTTATGGTTAGTTTTATAAGGTTGGTTATAATATATCTATGTTTTACATCTATAAACACATTTGTATTTCTTTAAATATAAAAAACAATAAAGAAGTTTATTTAAATTGCAAAAAGTTTTCTTAGCTTTCGGAGATAAAAATAAATCTCTAGAGGCAAAACTAATCATACGGTTGTTGAAGTTAAGTCGTTTTAAAATTATTATTATTTATAAATTATTGTATATAATTTATAATTATAATTTAATTTCATTGTACGTAGCGTCAACACCATAAAGCTTAAAGTCCACAGTATTGTAACAGAAGGAAAGAAAAGCAACAGCGCGAACTTTTCAAGTCGTAAATCTCCATTCTCTAGACAAAAATATCTAGGACATGGTGCCATAACCCCTGTCAAATTACGCAATATCCCGTGTGCGGAGTACATTATATGGGTTACCTACATTTTGGTCACTTTTAGGGAGCGAAGTGTACGTAGATTAGTATAGTCATGTGTAGACATTTTGTCTTTTTATTTTTGCAAAATAAAGCAACATATGTTATGAAATTTAACTAAAACAATACCTACTTAAATCTAAATGATGCCTCGAACTTAAAACCACGTAATAAAGTAAAAATTGAAAATGTTTTATTTTACGAAAAACATAATTATAAAAGTTAATAGCAGTTTAAATTGTTAGACTGGTTAACTTTTATATCTGTGCAAGTCGTTGTTTCATACATATATATAACAATAAATATTTTCTAGAGATTTTCATTATATTCACGTGTTAAAGCAGCTAATCTTGTTACTACCACGTACCTACCACATTTGTAAGGTTTTAAACGAGATAAAGACGGAGGAAGTCATAAAACTTTTCTATAAATTCCAATATTGCAACCTCACAAACTAACCCTAACTAACAGATGTATCGTCAAACACGAATAATTTATTCTAAATATATAAATATATATTCAAAATAAATTATTTAATATATATATACTATACCTATATATATATATACTTAAATATTAAACAAAGGAGAGCAAAAAGTATTATTTATATTAAAATATAATATTCTTCTAAAAATTGACAGTGAAATATAATCAGTGAAATTTTCGTTTAAATCTTATTCTCATTACGAATAACAATTCTGTATCTTCTAAGAGATTGTTTTGATTTATTAAATTTCTCTTGATTAAACGAAAATATGAGACATTTCTTGAAGACCTCTGTTTTAATATTTACGTTATATACATTTATATATTTTTTTATTTTATTTTATTTAATTGACAACCCTATAGTAGACACAAAGGATATTACAGGAAGAAGTAACAATATACCCGCATTTGGGCAGTTTGTTACTGTCATACCGTTCCGTTTCCCCTGCAATAAAAGGTTTAATATGTATTATATCACAAACATACGGCTCTGATAAGATTTATAATTGAGAAGATAATTTATACAGGTTCGTTTTATTTCTTTTACCGATACCTCATGACAAATATTGCTGCGTTATATGATCAATACTAGTCAGCAGAGTCTAGCATGTCGGCGCGTTTACTTTTATAGACAATGCATAGCTTCTCGTTATAAAAGTATTATATTAACTGTATTAGCTTTTACTTGTAATTTTTTGGCATGTAGATACAATATTATTCACGAGTCTAGATTCTCAATGAAAGAATAGGTCCAGTTGTTTAGTGTTTATCCATTACAAACATTTATAAAATACAAATTTGTCATATTTATGTCATCAATAAATAAAAGATTGAAAAACACTTGAGTTTACATTTTCTTGAAATATAATATAAGAACTGAGCTTCGTAGCGTAATTATTTTAAAAGTGTACCATGAAGCGAGAGGTATCGGGTTCGAACCCGATCTGGACAATTATAATTTAATTTACAATTTATTAGATTACTAGAAGGGATTGACAGTGGCCGTTCGAGTGTCTTAATACTGATGCACGGGTGGGAGAGCCAATCTGAATCATATACTGGCTCATTAATTGAGTCGGATAGTCGGAAGTGATACTACGAGCTCATAGAATACTGAAACTTGAACGGTACTTTTACTGTGTTTTGCAGAGTGAGTTTGGATATCGGTGGCCTTTAAAAAGTGCCGCTTAAGCGACATAATAAGCCGGTAACACAACCAACGCGCGAACTGTGGCGCGGTTGTTCATGAGCGGCGGTGTTCTCTTACCGTATAGAAGCCCCGCCTGTTCCGTTGTCCGATAAAGAATAGAAATAGACATGATATTTGTATTTCATATTTCATTATATCTTTATTGCATAGGATTAATGACAATTATCAATGCCTTGGGGGTTTGTTTACATATTCATTTACACTTAAAGAAACATCACGAATGATCGAAAAAATAGACACGATACAATAAACTCCAAATAAAAACTGCACGGCCTCCGTGAGTTTTTATTTGGTGTATTATTAGTGTATAATTTAACTTTATTTGGTTAACCCGTTTCCTGATAGACGCAACGCTTAACATAAACAAAGGTGCGAGAATATGTATTATATGATGAAACTTATACGATTTTATTGATTTGCAACCCAAATTAACTAAGAAAATATCAATATTTATTGAAGAACCGCTATGTCTTTAATATCTATCATCCTTTTTTGCACGGTTGTAATTAAAATACAAAAATACAAATAAATTGACAAATTTTTTCCTGTTGACTTTAAGACACGAAAAGATTTGCGTCATTAGCCTCCGCCAAAGTACAATTGCTCATACAAATCGTCTTATTCAGAGTCGGCAATTCTTTAAAAATGTACACCGAGCTGACGAGTAATTTGTTTCAAGAAACGTGTGGTTTATTCAAAGGATAGCCTACTTTCGGCCTTGGAATCGCCATCTTGGTTCGAAATGGACGTAATTTTTATTCAGCCTACAATGCCTGCTTCTCTATTAAAACCATATTAAAGGAATGATAACGATGTTATAATTTATTCAGGAATACCTACTGTACTCTAGTCTACTATTTGCTATAGTCTACTGTATCTTATCTTTAGGTGAAATTTGTTCATGTGTCGCCAACTTCATACTGAGGTTGTACATCTCATACGAGTCGCCATTCTGTCTTTGGTGCGGGGCGGTCACAATCAATACCACGGGCCTTACCGAACTGCCTTTTGGGCCGTGAAATCGGTCGCAAACGCTGCAATATAACTAATGTTTTCCTTTGAGACAATGTGGAGACAGGATAATATGAGTTCAGTTATTGGATTCTAATGTTGAGTTGCGAAGATTATTATTTTGATTCACACAGCATGGAATCACATTTCAGAACTCAATTTCATTATATAATAAATTTGCCTTTGATATTGGTTTTGCTTTGGATATTGATATAGGTATAGATAAAATCGTTAATATTTTATTTAAAAAACATTTTCACTTAAATGATTACACATTTATAATTAATTAATCGTGTGAAAATTGTTACAGATAGCTTTCCCGTTAACTAGATTCATTAAATCACAACTAAAGGCGTTCTACATTGCATGCAATTTATTATTGTGCATTCAAAGACAAAAGCTTTGTTACATACAGCAACAATGTTGAAAATTACGACGAGTAAAGCTCAGCCCGGATGTGCTATTATTATTCATATACGACTAATTAAAAATATAAATTTTGGTCCAGTTACAATTGATAATTTACACATTGTTTACACATAGGAACACACAATTTTACTTCTAGCCGCATAATTTTGATAAACGACATTGTAAAATTGTATATCATTCACCTGGATTTTTCGCTTCATTTCTTCATTGATTTCAGGTCAAGCTAGTAGAGCATATCCGAAACATTACTTATTTACTTTACAATGACTTCGACTTTAAGTTATGAGAAGACATTAACTCTGCTTCTACATTATTCAAGCAAACATTTTTGTTCAATTTATGCAATATAATATTGGCACGTGTGTTTTTATTACAGTATGATTTTGTGATTGTTAATATATATATATATTCTATAGCAGACAATGGAGGAGATGAGTCTCCTATATGGTGGGAGAACACCTCCGCCCATGAACAACCGCACAAAAGTCTGCGCATTGGTTGTGTTGCCGACTTTTTACGCCACCTAAATGGCACTTTTTAGGGCCTCCGACATCCTCACTCACTCTGCGAAAATACAAGTACCGTTTCACGCTGAGTATTCTGTGAGCCCGTGGTATCACTTCGGACGAACCCAATTTGTACGTGAGCATATAGTTCAGCATGGCTCTCCCATGGGTGCGACTGTAATTAAGACACTTTCCCGGCTACAAAACTGTCAAGCCCTTCCAGAGACCAAATAACTTATTAATTAAATTATAATTTATAATTGTCCGGATCGCGGGATTCGAACCCGATAGGTCTCGCTTCATGGTAGACCTATTAAACCACTTGGCTACGAGATTCTCAAAATATATTTCAATAATGTTCAATCCCCAAAATGAAGAAGAGATAGATTGTTTTGGTAGACAAATAATTTAAAATAGATGCATATGTGAACAACTGTAATAAAGATAGATATATAATAGTTTAAGATGGATTGAGGATATTGCAAAACGAGTTTACAGTTTACACGCGATGGATGGGCTTGTCTCATATGTGCATGAGGCCTTCACGTCCATAAACTAAGCGAATAAATACTGTGGCTGTGGATAAATGTAATAATATATCATGTTTCATTAAAAAACATTAATTAAATTTTCTTCAACACGCATTTAACAGAAAATAAAGGAAGTGTAAAATTGTTTAGATTCAGTTTCCAATCAAAAACTGCAAATACCGCAGATAAAACAGAATAATAATTTGTAATTCCAATGGAAACAGGTCCGTCAAAAAGATGCGTTCATATTTCTTCTAGTTTCGGATTAACTGAGCTGTTATTACGTGACTAAATTGATTTTGTTGTTTGGTAGTTTCGATTTACTACGTTATGACTATCTTTTTAAAAGCAAACTTTAAATACAAATCTAAAATGTTTTAAATTTAAAAGCTGTTTATATTTTCTTAAAATGCGCATATTCTCAAAAATAAATAATAATTAAATACATGTGTACATATAAGGAAAAACAAAAAATATCCAACAAGAATATAATGAAAAATATGATTACTTCAAGCAAGATTTCTTGTCGTAAGTAATTCTCTCAACAATAAGTAACAAGGTGCATAAGCTAATTTCACAAAAAATCCAGCTGAGTGCGAGTCGTTTTATGGAAGGTCATTACACAGATAAGAATATATTACATACATTATCGAACAGAAAGTTATATTTATATTGGTAAAAGCGTTGCGTAAATATTACTTATTTTAAGTGGTTTTTAAACGTTTCACGTCATAATGTATCCATGACACCGCTTGAAGTATTATACAATATTATAAGCTGTGGGGTATATAACGTACTATATCTGTATATCATAGTAATACCTCAATCTTATTTGTTTAATAACATTGTCAATTTGAGGAAGATATTTCTGTAAATCAAATGAAATATTATTTTAACAAATGCATTTTCATTTACGTCAAGTACAAATCTGAGAACAGCTAAAAACTGGGGTTATCATTTTTTGTCCATCTTCATGACTATGTATTATTATAAGCCGTAACCTTCGTGAAACAGTGTTACGGTAGTGTGTCGGAAACAGTTTATTTAGAACGATGCAATAAATTGCCAACAAGCCGAGTTTTCGCACTAAACAAGAACATACGCTCAGCTTTTCGAATCTAGAGTAACTATCTACCTAGTTTACGAAATGCATTTTCAACGTATATTTTCAAATTCATTTATTATATTATCCTAAAGATTTCATTTACTAAATTATTCTCAAGATTACATTTAGCACATTGAAGTCATGAAAAGAATAGTTTATTGCTGTGACTAGTGTCGCACAAATGTAAGAATGTAAGCCAGTCTTGGTCTTGCACCAATACACTTCGCACTGGTCACGTGTCGCACATATTGCAAAAAAATCTTGCAATTACCTATTAGACTATTGCTATTTATTAAAGTTTACTTCAGACCTTAGAAAAACCAAACAGAATAAGAACATTTTGAGCTTGGATTAGCATAGCCATAAAGACCAACCAGATTTATAAATGTCTGAAGATTTAATGAGAAATACCAAAAATCACTGCAAAAAAATAGCTGCAAGTCATAAGAGTCTTACAGGCTTAGTCTTGTTCTTTCAAAACCAAGACTGAATTTGGGCAACACAAGCTATGACTTTACTCAAGCTTTATTATGCTTTGAATGTCAAAATTCGTTAAGGTAAAATACAATCGGTAAAAAAGGACTTTTATAATATTCTTACGCTTATGAGCCTAGGACCAAGATATTCTTGTATAACAAATAAATGCTCGTAAAATATATATATTTATTTCACGTCTCAAACTTTATCGTCTTGGGTACTGAGATGGAATAATGGGCTTAACTAAATACAACATGTCGTCGGTGTATAATTTCAAACCCTCTTGGCAAACTTCTTACAGCTTACTATTAACAGGTGTTGATACTTATACATAATTTTAATTATAAATTCCCACTTCGTAATCATACATGAAATCTATACATGGCTTCAATAAAACAACCCTTAGAAATTTTCGGAAAGAGAAAAGGTAAGTCGGTCAATTCTCGATCAAGCCGCAATGCAGGTTTAGATTGCACTTCAAACTGTGGAAAATGCATTTAATCTGCAGATAACTGACACGTGCTGTAGACTTCTTAGTGCCGTTGAATTAAGAATTTAAAAATTTTAACTAAAGTTTAATAACTTTAACTTTAAGAACGTGGGGTTTAATAACCACACGATCTTTTACGTATTGCTTTAAATGACTATGTTAATTGCATAAATCCGTTAGAATTTTAACACACATTATGAGTGATACACAAGAGATACAAATCACAAAAAAATCGTATACAAAACACATGGCATATAAAGCAAAGTATAGAATCGTGTTACTGTTTGCGTGTATTTCTTCCCTCAATCGAAGTGCATGTAAATAACGGTATTCGTAGCACACTCAAAAACAACGGTTGGCCATAATTTGAATAGTTCCAAATAAAACAGCTTATTGTTGCATTCGAGGGCTTTTGAAAAAGTTTAAGCCCCAGTTAGGTTACCTTTATTCATGCGCAGAAAGCTTCGTAATAAATAGTGTGTTAACAAATTTAAGATGTCAACAAGTACGACCTCTATTCTGAGAAAAACGTTCGAAAACAATACACACCCGTAACGCTTTCAATTTTACCGCGCTCATGCTGTCGACAATTGTGCGTTATTGGCCTAAATTTCAGTCTATTTTAAACCAATCGTTAAGAAAGTATGAGATCGATAGCCGTGGATTTTCGCATATAAACACACCAGTCGAGACATATTTTAAATGCTACAAATTAAAAAGAATTTAAAAAAAACTTTTAAATTTAAAATTAAATTGAAAAAGAACTGTGACTTCATACTTAAAAGATATAAACAGTAAATCCGTGCCACCTACATAAAATACGTTAGTCATCTCAAGAAATTGTATGTTTTCTCAAATAAACTATCAAGCAATATACTCACAGAATTCTCAGCGTAAAACTGTACTTGTGCTGTGTTTCGGAGAGTGAGTGAGGATATCGGAGGTCCTTAAAAGTGCCGTTTAAGCGGTGTAAAAAGCCGGCAACATAACCAATGCGCAGACTGTGGCGCGGTTGTTCATGGGCGGCGGTGTTCTCGTACCATAAAGGAGACCCACTTGCTCCGTTGTCCCGTATAGAATAAAAAAAAACAAAGTATAGGATATATAGTTTAAATCTTATATTACATAAAATAGATCGTAGGTATTACAAAATATAAAACTTTTTAAGCAATAATGTCGTTTTGCATCTGTACATTAATTAATCCAGTTTCGAATTTTATATTTATTTTATCTATTAAAAAAAAAACAGGCTAGATCAAAATCTGAGCTTTTTCTAATAATTATAAAAATGATAAAAACAAAACCATGTAATAAATATATACCTATATATCATTTAGTCTGTAGTTATTTGTGTTTAAATAGGAAATAGTGTACGTGTAAAAATATAATAAATTACTGTAGTCAAAAACAACAGATTCTCTATTGAAATCCGTGACTGACCTCTTTGCCACAAATCATTCCACAGTATATTACTATTGTTGGGCCATGGACGAACACGAGCCAGTTGTTAGCATATAATTATGATTACCAACTAACCACCTACCAGTCTTATATTTATATCGCTTTGTATGAATAGAAAAATATGTCTAAGCTGTTAATTAAGACAAATAATATTATATAGTTTATTTTATTCTAATGGGGACAACGGAGCAGGTGGGGCTTCTATATGGTAAGAGAACACCGCCGCTCATGAACAACCGCGCCACATTCCGTGCATTGGTTGTGTAGGCGACATTTTACGCTGCTTAAGCGGCACTTTTAAGGGCCTACTATAACCTCACTCACTCTGCGAAACAGTGCAAGTACCGTTTCACGATGAGTATTATGTAAGCCCGTGGTATCACTTCGGACAAGCCGGCCCAGTTAGCGCGTCAGCATATGCTTCAGCATGGCTCTCCCACGGGTGCGATAGTATTAACACACTCGCCCGGTGACTGTCAAGCCCTTCCAGAGACCGAATAAATTATAAATTAAATTATAATTGACCGGACCGGGGTTCGAACCCGATATCTCTCGTTTCATGGTACATTTTTAAAACCCTTAAGCTATGAGGCTCTCAAAAACAGCTAAACATACAACTGCGAAAACCACTTCGAAAGAGCAGGGGAAATTCATTTTAAGATTTCTCTATTCTTTTATCTCTTGCGTGAGAACGTTAATTAAACCGATGTAATAGATAAATCATTTTTCTGTTTTTTTATGTAGGTATGTGTTGGAGTAGCAGTATAAGTCAGCCTTGACTTAATTCTTAATGCAATTGCAATTGATTCTCTTTAACACATAGACAATGATTTTTACAAACAAATACTTTAGCAACGTTTAAACGAATATTTTCAATAAAAGTTATAGCTTCATATGATTTTCTCGTAATGGTATGTATTATTCATATTACTATCTATAATATCTTAATAAGCCGAAACATCTTTTGAATTTTTGATTGCGGTCGTGGTAAGGAAAATGTTATTCAAATACAAAATATCGTAGATGCGAAAAGAAAATCAAAGAAACCTTCATTATAATTTCAAAACAAAGAATTGCCAAAGGCAATTGGAGAGGTGTTCAAACTTGCTGTTTTGTTCAATGACTACTCAATCGTCTATTGTATTTATCACACTATTTAATAGTAGATAATTTTATCTATTTAGTACATTTTACCACCACATTTACTTTAATAATATTAATACGGGATACAAAATAAACTATTGATAAGATGACAAGGTCAAACATCGAACTTGTATGATCCCTTGACGCACTTGGTAGCACAACAAAAGCGAAACAGCTTTCACTAAAAGCGTGATTGATGACAATAAAGCAACTCATATGCTATATTATTACGTTTTCATCATCACTTATCACTTTCTAGTTCATCGAAAGTTGTAATTTTTGCGTAAGCTTATGTAATCGGGCATACAGTATTCACAGTAGATATTTATTACTTTAACAATTCACACCAACTTTTAATACAAACCTTAAGCATTGCCTGCTATAACTTTTAATTCTTAATAAGCTTTCATATACAAGAAACAAAGGACGCGGTTAGAAAATAGTTGTTGACAATTTTTAAACGAAATATTAAGTCAGTCATTTAAAAATTAATTGAGTTGGCTCATCCGAAGTGATACTAGGGGCTCACAAATTGATTACCGTGAAACAGTACTTGTACTGTCTTTTGTTGAGTGACTAAGGATATCGCAGTCCATTGAAATTATGCGGTGTAAAAAGCCGGCAACACAATCGAAGTGGCAGATTGTGGCGCGGTTGTCCAACGGCGCCGGTGATCTTTTAGCATAGAAAATATTCGGCTGCTCTCTTGTCTGCTATATCATAAAAAATCAATCTAAAAGACATCTGAAATCAACTCATTTACATTTTTAATTCTTTTTTTATTTTGTAGCGGACAACGGAGTAGGTGGGTCTCCTATATGGTGAAAAAACCCCGCACTGTTCGCGCATTGGTTATGGCACTTTATGGGCCTCCGATAGTCTTACTCACTCTGCAAAACACAGTACAGGTACCGTTTCACGCTGAGTATTCTGTGAGCCCGTCACTTTAGATGAGCCGGCCCAATTAATGCGTCAGCATATGCTTCAGCAATCAGCATGGCTCTCCCACGGGTGCGGCAGTATTAAGACACTCGCCCGACCACTGTCAAGCCCTTCCAGAGACCGAATAAATTATAATTGTCCGCACCGGGATTCGAACTCGATACCTCTCGCTTCATGCTATATATACTTTTAAAACCATTAAGCTAGGAGGCTCTAAAACATATCTTTGAAGCTAAGGCAATATCCTAATAACAAAAACAAGTTATTAATGAGTAAAATATACATTATTTTATCACATGAATATGAGCTTTAAGGCACAACAAATCTACTTAGTAACAATGTACAGTTGCATTGCTGACCACACACTTAGCTGACTTGTATCTAAGCTACACATGCCTATACCATTATAAATATATGTCGTATGATAAACTTTCTATTAAGACTAAGCTAAAATTATATTTTATAATGAAAATACGAATTTAACAGAATACAATTTATTTTAACTAAAACCCGTAGGATTAATAAAATGTTACTGTAATTATTTCTGATTCTTTCATGATTCTTAAACGTAATTTAAAATACGGAATTAATAAATAAAATAATAAAAAGCTATAGGTAATAATAAATATTAATGTAAATGGTATAATACTTAAAATATTATCGAAAATTGATAACTAAGGGCATTATATTGTATGTGACTGTTTAAGCCGTCTGTAAACAAGAAAACCGTACCAGTGACGGTCAATTAAATCCTGCCAGTCTAGGAACTAAAGGTACATTATTATTTCCACAGATATAAGCTTGGTTAGATGAACACGAATGCATTGGGACATGAAAATTAAACCCATCAAGGTGGAACAACTGATAACTCTAGAACCGATAAATTTTATATGTAAATATTGTATTTTACAGTCGAGATCTCGAGCCAAAGTCTGATAAGTTTTAGATTAATATTGTTTTTGAGATATAAGAGTGTATATGAAAAACTTCATGTTGCTAGCTACTTAAAAGTACGGTAGAATACTAGAAAAAGCTAAGACGGCTAATGTCCCACTCAAAGGTAGAGTGCCAAGTTGCACGCTAGACAAAGCGGCGCAGTCAATACATTAGCAGGTTCCATGAACTTGAGATTGTATAGTATATTTAGCACAGAACCGCACTCGCATACGCATGCATGACTAACCATCAAAGATCAAACTAGAAATGTGTCATGATGTGAATAAGAAACGAGGCGACGTCATCTTAAATAATTAAACCAGTCGAAAACATATTCTTTATTTTTCTAAATCACCTCAATGTTTTTAATTAGAGAAACGAAACTAAAACGAATATTCCAAAACCACGGCTTGGAAACCTTAAACAAACGTGCTTATACCTAAAAGGTCGGCAACGCACCCGCGGCTCAGCAGAGGGAGAGTTGAACCTCCGGCTCGTTTGCTTCCCGATTCTCATTAAAAAGACGAAACGGAAATACCTACCTAATAAAAAATGTCTCGTAATATGATAAATTCAAATTCATTTTCTTTTGCATACAGCATTACTGTTCTTTATAAAAATTGTCTGTTGAAAGAGCACATCCGATCATGAACCGGTATGACATGTCTCATAAATGGATTGTTATATTGACAAAAACTAATCCTTATCGAAATAAGAATGTTCTCACAAGGTGAACACCAAAGAAGTCAACAGCATTCTTTATGAAACGTTTTTGTTTATTTACAAATATTAAACGTACAGGTGTCTAATAAATGACAATACTTGGATTACTCACTGCTGTGTGTCTATTTCGTTGAACAATAATGCATTCAGATACTTCAAAGCAATTGTGTCACTTCTCAATATCTGAGTAGACATAATTTAAAAGGATAAAATTCAGATCCCACTTGTCGTTCAAAGAAGGTCCTTCAGTAATCGGGATACGCATAAATGAATAGGGTAATATCCTTAATGATTAATACGTACCACTTCGGATGGAATGAAGGCGTGTGACAAATTATGTGGAAAGATTTGGAAATAAAGTACGTGAATGGGAGTGGGCATTGCGGACGTGCGTTTTCGGTCAATAGGTCCCAATGGAGATTTGTGGCCGATTCTTGTAGGGTTTATATCGATCAATTGAACCGACCTAATGTAACGGATGTAGTTCGAAGTTTACGATTTTTAACATTTTTAAAACTCAGACATTTTGTTAATTTTGATATTAAAATTTATTTATATATTTAGACATTTATATAACTCATGTCAACTAACATAAAACAATGAAGATAGATACTGTGAAAAGCTTTAGTAAGCTCTTCACTTAGAACAAATCGTCTGCCTACTTCTCAGAAGTCACAATAGTCAATTACCTCATGCAACTAGACGTAACTTCTCTCGTTAGGTAAAGTTTAACTACATGAGAACTGCTCGGCTACACGGTTCGCAAATCGAAGTATTCGCGGCTGACTGTCTACAGTCACAATATTTATAATTAAATCAGAAATTACCTTTCATTTGTCAACTATTTATTAGTGGTCAGACCACTGGCAGATTGTAGGTAGCTGAATGCGATGATGATGAAATAGCGTTTGCTTCGACTTTGTTTTATTATTTTATGAGTATTGAGTCAATCCCTCAAGATCGCAGCGGGTGGGCGTCTTTGAGGCAGGCCTATGTTCAGCAGTGGACTTGAATGGGCTGATGATGATGAGTCAATCAGAACAATAGTATAAACAGCTATGTATATAGTAATTGTGGTACCTTTAATAAGGTATTATTTTTTCGTTTGTCCAGTATTTTTATGTTTGACTCGTGAGTAATCTTCTTATGTTATTTTTACATTACAGAAATTTTTATGTTAAAAGTAACGTATTTCAGAGCGTTTAATATGTGCAATTGTAGTATTTTAATAAATCTATTAATGTGGCAGAAGTTATTACAGGTAAACGACCGTTAATACGTGTATGGTTTAGCACGTAGGCTTCTGTAGCCATAGCAGGTCGACGCACCAACTTCAATATACATGGCACGCAGGGGTTAACGTGTAAATATACTTAACAAGTTCTGTTTTGAAATTTTTTTAGAGTATAGCGAACTTATAGACAACGGAGCAGGTGGGTCTCATATATGGTAAGAGAATATCGCTGCCCAACCGCCGGACATACGCGCCACAGTTGCGCATTGGTTGTGTTGCCGGCTTTTTACGCCGGTTAAGCGGCACTTTTAAGGTCCTCCAATATTCTCACTCACTGCCAAACACAGTACAAGTACCATTTCACTCCAAGTATTCTGTTAGTATTGATAAATGTGCTTGATATTTCCTTACCAAAAACGAATTACATGGCTCGTCGTACCTGCAAAAAGAGTATAGACATTAAAGAAGCAAGAAATTGTTATTCATTTTTGTTCATATAATAAAACTGCGCGTATTACATGGACAAGCGACAGACGTGATGTTTTTAATGGAACGGAAACTAACCGCATCGAAGCTTTGTAATAAGCTTGTTACAGAGAGCTTTTTTCACCCTTTATTGTGTAAGAAGAGTTATCAAACAAGCCATCATTTAACAGCCGCTAAGCTAAGGTCAGCGAACTGCACAGCCTCTAAGTTTATGGTGTTTTATCAAGGTACCGTTGAAACGACATCAGTTTTATTGCGGACGTTTCCGCCGTTGTGATTTTGGACAGCGGTACTTTTTCCTCCAACACAAATATATACTATCAATTTTATATGAATTGTTTGCTTGAACAAAGGCGACACGCGAAATATCCAGTAACGTAATTTAGAATCAAATGTTAAGCTGTGACTCGTATGAAATCTTTTTTGTAAATAACATATTTCAAATTATATGTATGTATTATAAAAATACTCGAATTCTTGATATGTTTGTATATGTAATTAAGCTATGATTTAACATGAGGTATGTTAATTTGCTGTATTTAATGGTTCAAAAGATATAAACGAAATATAAATTAGCTCCTTTGTCGTTTCCATTTTCTTAAGAAATTACAAATTTACTGCTTTTTAGTCAAAGAATTCATCAACATCATTAACATTTCATTCTGCAATTATAAAATATTCTTCCCTTTCACTAAGTGCTTAATATATTCAGTTTCCTTTGATCATTCTTACCAATGATAGATGCATACAATAAGTTTATTTTCGACACCCTTCTACAAGCTATACATAGAATAGAAATATGAACATGTGACTCCACATGCCTCTGTGATGGGGAAGCTAAAGTATCTAATTTGAACAAATTGACAATTATCAATAATGTAGAAGGCTCAATACACTCATTGTTATTTGAGAGGCAGACGACAGCATTATATGACTTTCGTTGGAAAGAACGAATGACGCATAGTAATTCTGTTAGGCACAATGCATTAACGTTTTAATCACTGAATCTTATTACTTTAGTGCAAGCGATTTAAAAATAAGAATCGCACTCACAGTTTGGAAGAATATAACATTTGTTAACAGCTCAATACAAGAATCAGTGTTGCAATTACGATTTCCCAAAGCCTGACGATGTTCTAAATTTAAACAAAACAAATAAAAATCATCTAAATCCTTAAAGGTGCAATAAAAGCTGCCAGCAATTCTCTCCAAACAAAACTGCTCTCTAAATAGAAATGTAACAGACAAATACGATTTAACATCCACCATCATTTGTTAATCTCGCATAAACTACGATTTTATTACTGAAATGATAGACTGGATTAACTAATTGTAGTCTGGAACGTTAATTGAGCTCAACCCGCCCTTTGAACGTGCAATCACTTCATGTTGAACATTTAATCAGCCATGATTACTGCTTTGAGTGCTAAAGAACCGCTAATGCTCAGTCTAAGCATCTTGGATATGATAAAAACGTCGACGTGGAAGGAATCAACTAAGGTCGCTCCAAAACCTATGTAATGTTTATTAATTAACCAACAACTTTTAACCATTTTATGTCAGTGAAAACACGGCATTACCACCCAGGGTTGGTTGATAAGTTTGACTTCATTAGTGATGAATTTAATTTGTAAGACGCCATCTGTGAACCATAGATACCTACTCTACATACAAATAGCAAATATTTTTTGTTTGAAAACACAAGATATTATTGGTTGTAATTTTAGAATTAACGTTGCAAAATAATAATTCCGTCTAGTGATAAAATTCAATAAATATACTGAACATTAAATTGCTTTCAATATTTGACACACATCGAGTCCCAAAAGATCACGACGCGTGACGCATAAAGCCATTGGCCTTTCGATAACGCCACGCATTATAAACTGAAGCTTTGGACGTTAGAGCTATTTTCGTTGTTATTCATATTTAACGTCGGGAATATGACATTAATTGTAGTGATAAAGCAAGTTGTAAGTAAGCAGCTCCGTTTCTATTTATGATTATTTCTTTATTATGTCCACAGGTAGCATATATTTTATTTTATTATAAGTATCGTAAGAATTCATCATTTACCATGGACAACCGCGTCTTAATCCACGCTTTGGTTGTGTGGCCGGCTTTTTACGACACTTGAGCGGTAAAATTACACGGGCCTCTGATATATCCACTCACGCAGTGAAACATTGAAAAAGATTCTTTCACGTTGATATTCTGCGAGCCAATCGTATTTAGACAAGCCAACGTGCGTCAGCGTATGCTTTAACTTGGCTAAACCTTGGGTGAATTGTTAAGACACTAGCAAATATCAAGCTCTTCCAATGACTGAAGAAATTATAAATTTATATTCAGACCGGGTTCGAACCCGGTACCCCTGACTTCATGATAGCTTGTAAGATCACTCGGCCACGAGGATCTTAGACCGCTCGATCTAAAAGATTACAAAAACGATATATTACCTGTGCTAATCAACATTCCAAACTTAGAGTTATATAGAAAATCGCCATAACAAATTACCCCAAGTGACACTAATATATTTTAACGTTCTTTATATGTGACTGCATGCGTACGGATAAATTGCAATTACAGAACATAGATGCCCTATAGACTATAGTTACATTTTGTTTATTGTTTACGTAAATGTTTTAGATATATACGTTATTCTTTACATAAAATACACTTAACCTTTACAATGGTTCGTAAAGATGGTCTTGATAATAGTAATCAATTCATTTACCTAGAAAAAGTTTACACGCCACGGGTCAATAACTTGAGAAGGTTAAGTGTTTCTGAGCTTTATTTGGAACTTAATGAATTATCATTAAATTCCAAACAAAGCTCAAATTTAGTTTTTTATATATATATAGTATAGCTGACAACGGAACAGGTGGATCTCCCATACGGTTAGAAAACACCGCCGCCCATGAACAACCGCGCCAGTCTGCGCATTGATTGTGTGGTTTTTTGCGCCACTTAAACGGCACTTTTAAGGGAACTCACTTCCTCACTTCCTCTGCGAAATACAGTACAAGTACCGTTTCAAGCGGAGTATTCTGTGATTCCATAGTAACACTTCGGACGAGCCGGCCTTATTAGAGCGTATACTTCAGCATGGCTCTGCGAAGGGTAGAAAAAATTCTATGTGATAATAGATAATTTTAGAAATGTCATCAGATACTTGTGTTGATAACATCTAAAGTCTAAGAACATGTTTGAACAGAATGCAAGTCATCATAATAAGTGGTTTGTTGATGACATACAATTGTTATATAAGCCAATTTAATATGTAATCAAGTGTTTGAAGATACTACGTATTTATGAGAAGGCATCGAAGGCAACGCAAGAAGGCTTCTTTAGCGGAGGCTTATGTCCAGCAGTGGACTTTAATAGGCTGATGACGATGATGGACCGCAACATATGAATTGACAGCACAATCAATATCGCAATTGAATAACTAACGAAAGATTCAAGGCGTTTGACACAAAGTCGTATTTCTTACAGATTGTGTGTTATTAATGAAGCGTAGAGTATCAATCGACAGCTTATCAACCTTGACTTATTCTCTGTATACGACATTGGCCTGCCTATTACAAATTAAATCCAGCCTAGATACAAGATAGCTTATCTATAATCTTCATTATACATGTGTCGTAACCCGGTACAGAGAAATCTCTGATCTCTTTGCTGTGACATCGTTTGTGATTACATAATGGACGTTGAAAACCTTTTATACAAATTAAATAAACCGTATTTTGGATGGTTTAACAAGGTAACATCTAAGGTAACAAGGGAATATCTGACACATTAAGTGAGGCAAATTAAGATAGTTATAATAAATTTGATGAATTACATCCCAATTAGCGTCTTGTAATAGACAGAAGAAATCAAAATCGAAGCTTTACTAGAAACTGAGAAATGACTTAAATATATTGGGACTTTTAGATCAATGAACTTTGATCCGGTTGTAAAATGCACATATCTAAGACTTAATTACAAATGCACACAATGCACGAGAGAAAGAATGTGAATGAATAAAACATGATGGAAACGTCTCTGGAAAAGAACGATAGCTGTGATTGACAGAAAACAATGCAGGAACCATAAAAGTTACACAACTACAATACTAAATAGCAGTAAATTAAAAAAATATATTTATATCTCATATAAAAGCTTCACATAAAACTCAAGTTAATCGTTCTAACAGTAAAAACATTATAAAATGTATAATTTACCCTTTCATGTTCTTTTATAACTATTAAAAAATGTTTAAGAAATAATATTCAGGTATAATATTAAAAACTATCTCTATTCATTGTTTATAATAATTTTAAAAACAAAATTTACATTATTAAGAGATAAATTCCGCCTTTATTTCAATCAATACTTTATGTAAATTAAATATAGGACAATAACGGTAATTAATTTGAAATATTAAAGCGATTTACACAAACAGTACCTAGCTATGACGTTTGCAACTCATTGACGTGAAAGAAAAATAAAAAATAAATGGGACAGCTGAATTGTGTCAAGTGTTATGACGAAAATAAATATTTACGGAGGTTACGAAGGCAATTCATCTATTTATTCAAAATTTTAACAACGATTGTACAATGTTTTGTACCATAGATTTCGGCTAAAAATAAAAAAAAATAACAACAACCAGTGATTTCTTAAATACAGAGCAAAAATAAGTTAGCGCAACCAATGTCTTGCGTTTCATAATCCACAAGGCACGATTGGAAAGCATAAATAAAATTTATTACATTGATATGAAATGAAGTCATGAGTGACCATAAATCGATGTTAACGGACAGTGGGTCAGTGTCCTGTTGGTAATACGCGAACGATCTCACAACAATAAAGCAAATTAATGTCAGAGCATCCTCTACAATACAATTTTATCTAATATAGAAAATAATGTATGTAAAACATATACATATATAACATAAAAAGCACAAGATGTGCTATTACAATATTAAATTATAGTTTAAAACGAATTTTTGCTCCATTGAACTTTATAACTCGTTTAGCAAATGTTTTAAAAGGCTTTCAATTGTTTTAGAGCCTGATGAATGATTAATTCAAATATTTGAGTATAAAGTAGGTAACTAAACGATTCATTAACAGGTTAACCAAATCTAAATGGGATTTCGAATTACTGATAGAAAATAAACTGTTTTAAATTGTTATTTACTAAATTTTCATTGCTCGCGCTTATGACTGACTACAAAAATGCTAAATTTGAAAGTACATAATCTCTTGTAATTATTATGACGCTAAATGAAAGTTTGATATAACCAGCTCACGCTCTCTGATCTGATGAATGTCTGTGCGAAACGGAAGCATTGTTATTTGAGAAAGTAAGACAATACAGATATTAAATATCAAACTGAATGCCATTATTAAATGTATTTACTATACGTATTAATAAGTAACTCCAAGCAACGGATAAATAAAAAGCCGTCCTTATATAACATACTAATAAAATTACTCCCATTGCTCTGTCTAAACATGTTCAGACTTGTCAGCCAGAGTTCTCAGTGGCCATAAAATCTTATCAAACTATAACAGTTAAGCAAATTTTAAGTTGCTTACGCTTCCTTTTAAATAACTCTCCATAAACAGACTCTCTAAACAATTTCTCCCCTAAATCCGTCCATTGTTGCATTTGTGGATGGAAATTGTGAGCCCCTCAAATAGTATGCATTTGCTGTCCCGTTTCCCCATAGCGTTTTGCCACCCTTATTCACATCGTGGGACAATTAAATATTTATATCATCATAGATTGAATGCTATAAATAGCCTTAATTAATACACCTGAATTGCAATTTTAATTACGTTATTGTTTGAATAATAATCAACTACAGCTATTGATCATCCAACCGAGATAACCCCAATAACAATGCATATTTTTTCCTGCTTTCGTAATGTTGTAGTTCCATAACAGCGAAGTGGTAATATTAAATAAAGATAGAACATAAGTACCTGGTATTCGGATATTAGGAGAAATGTACCATGGCTTCGATCAAAATAAACTGCATAAAGGCACCAACTTGATTCATTGATACACAACCAAAACGAAAACTTCAGCTGTCCGTAGATGAGAACGTCACAAACTTACTGATAAGCACAAACATTTATTCCTATAAGATATTTACGTAGGCACTACTTAGGAGACAAAGCTCGAGAACGTAAAAGCTTCTATTTAGAAGCAGCGACGTGTAATTCCATAGACAGTTAAATCGAGACTGCATCAGTGAGGGCTACTTGAGAGGCGCGGGGGGAGATCTCAGTATGGGGGCGCGCCAGTTGACTGGCTTGGAGTCGTCGCAGCCAGCTTGTAGCTCTCTTGATATGATAACGACTGTACACATAGCTCATGATAATATTAAAATGCATTGTAGTAAACACCAGTTCAATCTATATATCAACTGTTGTATTATATGTTATATCAAAACGGATGTTTGGAAGTAAAACAATATAAAAAAATACATAAATAATAGTAAGTTTTCTCTTGTAACATCTACATATTTATTATAACAGATTCAATAATGTTGTATAAGTGTATCTGTATAATATTTAAGTATAAAAATAGCAAATATGTACTTATATGCCCAATTTTGAACGCTTTATGGATTAGATAAAAGTTACATCAATGCATCGACGCGTGCCAAAATAAACAAAACAGTTTTTCTTACGCTTCTTAAATAAGAACAATTAGGTGTATGCGGTTTGGTTCTCGTTAAACAAGTCAAAATATTAATTTGTATTACTGTATTAAATTAATTATTTCTTAAATATCTTACCTCATTAATTTATAGAAGCAACTTGAAC
Source organism: Delias oraia (assembly GCA_018230265.1). Taxonomy (NCBI): domain Eukaryota; kingdom Metazoa; phylum Arthropoda; class Insecta; order Lepidoptera; family Pieridae; genus Delias; species Delias oraia. The sequence continues at coordinate 29,673 of DWCF01001200.1, forward strand.
GAGTTTTATTGAAATCAATTACATTCGTTCCCGACAGCGTTTCAAATTTCAGTAACAGTGCTTACTCAAAACTTAGCAAATATCTAACCAAATATCTCTTATTAGTTTCATGGTTATGGTGCTGATCAAAAAGTGCGAATATTTAACTACTAAAGTATTGTCTCTGTTAATAAAATTATATCTTACCTTTTGAAAAACGAATAACTTATAGTTTGGGTGTCTTTTTGGATCTTTTTATACCTATTTTAAATGATACTTATTTGGGTAAAATTGAATAAATCATTCGACAGTATTGACTCGACGGCCATTAGGGATTATCTTCGTTTAACATCTGACGCAGATGGAATGAACAGCAATGAATTAAACAAGTCACATCTCTGAGTATAGAGCAAATAATCGTGTTTGTTTTTAGTCAGATCTTTCGTATGCACTGGTAGAGCAGTCTTTTAGATATTGACAATAACGGTCTCCTGCTGTGCAGACTCAAGCAACCCGGGTACCGACAAAGTGAAGTAATAAAAATATACGAGGTCCTCGCCCGGGTGCCACAAACGTGCGGATCTTTTCATGCGAATTCATTTCGGTGACACTTGGTAAGCAAATAAAGGAAATTTATTATCTATCGGCGTGTGCGGTATTGTTTTCAGAACTGTTCGAAATTGAGTATGCTGACAGGTATTCAAAATATAATAGTAATATTTTCACTACATTGTGTTGAATACATGTTTGTAATTGATTTTTATTATAGTAGAGCGGACAACGGCGCAGGTGGGTCCCCTATATGGTAAGAGAACGCCGCCACCCATGGACAACCGCGCCATAGTCCGCGCATTTGTTATGTTGCCAGCATTTTACGCCACTTAAATGGCATTTTAAGGGTCTCCGATATCCTCACTCATTCTGCGAAACACAGTACAAGTACCGTTTCACGCTGAGTATTTTACGAGCCCTTGGTATTACTTCGGACGAGCCGGCCAAATTAGTGCGTCCGCAAATGCTTCTGCATGGCTCTCAATATTTGCTTCAGAATTAGTATATTAAAAATACTCATAATATATGTTTAAAAAGGTAGAATATAATAATTTAAATCAAAATTGCACCGGTGTAGAAGTTTAATAAAGATAGCCAAAATTTTTCATGGCCAAATTATATGGCAGAATTCAAATAGGTTAATATTTTTAACTGCAAAATCCAATTACTCTTTGCACAATTGTCGTTTAAATTGACTTACAAACACAATCAGTAAAATTTAATTTATGGAAATAAATATAACGTATGAACCTTTATTATCAGTTAATACCACTATAAAGATAGCACGTGCCAACTCCCCCAAGTTATGCAGGGTTGCATTGAAGCCCTTGCAGCAGATGCGTGCAAGACACCAGCAGGACGCAACTGGCTAAGAATTACTTAGTATACATGATGCCATATGGCATACGGCCCTATATGTAATTAAATGGTATAATTCAAAGTCATAGTTACATATTTTAATTCAATTTTGGCTTCAATGACGGTCTTATGAACGCACCACCGATTCTGTAGGGAATTGTAAGCAAGCACAGAAGAATTGGCAAAACTCTTATTTTTGTTCAAATCAAAATGTTGTACAATAATTGATCCTTACGTCTAGTAATGGTAATGGTACAATGGTAGTTAGGTTAAGTTGCGGATGCAGGAATTTAATCCGATTTAATCAGACATCTTTGTATTGAATGTAATCAAAAAATATGGCTTACTAATTAAAATTTAACATTTTTTAATTTTCCTTACGTGAGCTTAGTTAAATGATGATGATGATGAGTTACCGCTTTATGAAGTTTGTTATAAAATTGTACGCACATACAGATGAACGACTTCTGGGTCCGCGATAACCTACACCTAAATGAGCAAGTTTATGTCGATTTCGTGTTAGTATAATTGATTATGGCGATCTCCAAGCACCCTGAGAACGTGGATTACAATGGGCATACATAATATTTTTGAAAACACAGTGAAGGAACGGTAAAAATATTACTAGTTTTAATTTTATACCTACTTGCACGTACCAGTTATGTGATAAAAATAACAATGTTTAGCATAATTTTAGTCTAATGATTTGTGCGATAGTGCAAAGAGCTTTATAAATATACCTCAAGAAATATACCTTTAGAAATATACCTCAAGAAATATACCTTTAGAAATATACCTCAGGTTGAAAACAGAGGACAAAGGTCGAATAGGCCGATGCCGAGATCGCTTCAAAGAAATCTACATAGTAGAGTATTTATAAAAAGTAGTCTGATTAAATTAAGTTAAATTTATTATAGCACATAATTACAAATGAGGCGCGGTTTTCGTTTTAATATTAAGATAAATGTAGCCATTTTTAAAAATTAGTTTAGCAAAAAAACAGTACTGTTAAATAAAGTATTCTTAAAAAACAGTGTTATTCTCCAAATATAAAAGGTTTATGTGATTAATTTAAAATTTTATCGTTAAAGATGATTAAAATCAGTGTTATTACCGATTCCACGCTATTTAAAGCTAAACTGTGAACACGTGAAGCTGTACACCACAACAAAGCAATTAAACATACGTTTTTATCTACTAAACTAAAGTAAATTAGGCTATCTAATTATTTACGCTAACAACTCGTATAGTTGGAGAACAGTTTTATTTTGTCTTTCTCGATAATACAATTCATTGATTCATTACTACATTTAGGTACTCTTAACGGCACACAAGTATTATTTAGTCATTTTAATTTACACAAAAGCCTAATAATTAAATAATTATTTTTTTGTAATAGTCACAAATTACATTGCATAACAACTATAGTATTCTGCTAAATAAATGGTAGTTTTACTCGAAACAGTGCTTCTACTTAAGACATCGGAGGCCATTAAAATGCCACTTAAGTGTCGTAAAAAGCCGTCAACACAACCATTGCGCGGAGTTTGCTGCGGTTGTCCATGGGCGGCGGTGTTCTGTTATCATATAGAATACCCATCTGTTCCGTTGTCCGCTATACTATAAAAAATAGGGATACAATACAAAGATACGATTAGCAACCTTTGCTAAAGTAAAGATACTTCAGCAACTGCGTCTGTACCTCTCAGACATGAGGCAACTAGCTTCATCAATTGTTGATATATGACATATACAATAAGAAAAACCGCTCCCACCGGAAACGGAGGTGTGGACCGATATATGTCACAAAGCCCACTCTGGTGAGCTTCCGACCGGCCGCCCAAACGACCAACGTTCCCGACTTTTTAGTGATACATTTTAAACAGTCATAGCAGAAATAATATACGATCTTCCTCTAAAAAGGTTTTAATAAGGAGA
>DWCF01001201.1:0-32995 GCA_018230265.1 Delias oraia
TTAAATTTTCCATCATAACTCGAGTGAAAGTATTGCATGACATCACGTCTTTAAAACTAAAGCGAAATTTCTTGCTTTGGTGGCCGAGACAACCACTAATAAGTTTTTAATTAGGAAATAATATATACTAGAAATTGGAATTAGAAACAAACAAATACATATTATAATAAAATATAATACGAAGACGCTGGATGCTGGTCGCCTCCGACAGGTATTCATGGAAGTCCAAGGGAGAGGCCTATGTCCAGCAGTGGATGTCTTATGATGATGATGATGAAATACAAATATCAAGTCACTCTAGCAGACATGGATCGTAAAAACAAAAGAATACCTACATTGTGAAAAGATTTAATTTAATATTACAAGTAAGGTCAGATATGTATAAATTTTACATAAAATAAATACGAATATAGTGAAAAATATTTGCTTTGAATATATTTACCTTTCATATTTGTATGGAACAACCCATGGTTCACCAACCAAGTCACCAGTACAAGCGTGTAAATGTGTATATTGCATTCGTGTGTGCGCGTCAAGCGTGTAAATATGTATAAGCGGTCGTCCATCCATGAACATTCCTGGCTCTAGCAGAGCCGCGTGTGTGGTGCCGGTCTTAAAACAACTTTAGATTAAAGATAGCTTCTTAGTCGTCCGAAAAATAACCACATTCACACGCGTTTAAATGGCTTTCAAGCCAATTTAAGCAATTGTAACAAGCTTGAAGCTGCTAAACTCGCAAACTCGTAACTCGTAAGAGGCAAGAGTTTGAATGTTGTATTTAGCATACTATGTAATATTTGGCCCTAATCATTTGAGTAAACTAACGAAATTCATATATGGCAATGACCTAGAACCTAGTTCTTTATAACTGATAACACAGTATATATATTAGGGGCTCGCAAAATAGACAAAATTTTACAGCAATTTTAGGTCATCATTTCAGCCGTAAGACATGCTGGACATATGCCTCTCCCTTGGACTTTCATGAATACCTGTCGGAGGCGACCTGCATCCAGCGTCTTCCGGATATATAATTAAATTTATTTGTATATTTATAATAATGTTTATTTTATAATAATTTTACGTACAATAATATTAATTTTAGGAATACAGAAACAAAAATTACCACGTCTATACATTGAAATTAATGGCGATGCGCGTGATTTATGTGTTTGACATAGTTTCGGTAAAAAGTAAATATTTTTATTTTTATGATATAGCAGACTACGGAGCAGGTGGGTCTCCTATGGTAAGAGAACACCGACCCCCATGAACAACCGCGCAACAATCCGCGTATGGTTTTGTTGCCGGCTTTAGACATAGCATATGCTTCAGCATGGCTCTCCCACGGGTGATACGACTCCACGATACAGGAAGCTCAGCGTATAAAATATTATTTTGCTTTCAGTTCACACGGACCAGAGCATTCGTTGCTGTGACAACTCCGGCCTCCATCTCACACCGCGTTATTTACATCCCAGCTGTATGCCGATCACTGTGCCTGATGGGGATCCATTCTTCAAGACCACCTGCATGGAGTATACCCGCTCGGTTACCACTTATAGGGGCGACTGTACCTTTGGAGCTGCGGAGCAGGTAAGATCTATGACCTTCATAGATGTGTTTTTTACCTGTCTTGTCCTCTCTTTGACCTTCAAGGAGGTTAATAATGTTTATTTTATTTCGTGGACAGAGTTTTTTTTATTATATAACGGATAACAAAGCAGGCGTGTTTTAGTAACGTTAGTTTAAATTAATATATACTATATTATATATTATCTAAGCTTCAAATTGAAAAACCTTTGAAAAGCGGGAAATTTGTTTTTTTAATTGTATAGCGACCAACGAAACAGGTGGGTATCCTATATGGTAAGAGAAGGTAAGCGCCACAGCTCGCGCTTTGGTTGTCTTACCGGAGTTTTACGCTGCTTAAACGGCATTTTTAAGGTCCTCCGATTCTCCCTTGGACTTCCATGAATATCTGTCGGAGGCGACCTGCATCCTGCATTCATAAGCTCGTCTGTCCATGTTTTTTCTCATTTCAGCTATGTATTCTGTGAAATGAGAAATACCTCAAATTACAAAACCTATTTCGTTTTTCTACTTGAAGGTCAAAAAGTAATTCTAAATATAATAAATACGTAGTAAACAATTGTCACGTTTACCGATAAACAATATTATCTCAACATTACTACGAAGTTAGTTTAATGAATAAATAAATATTAATACATTGAACTGTAATAAGCGTTTGCAGTAAACAAGTACTGACGTAATGTGACTTGAAATATAATTGACTTTTTAATTCTGTTTAATAAACACGCGTTTATTCCGGAACAATAATAAGCCCTTAAAATTATAAGTAGATTTAAAAAATAAAATTATTTTAGTAAGATTATTATAAATTATTGTCTGATAAAACTTCAAGGGATTTATAGTTAGTAAAAGTAGTAAATTAAATAAATATATCTGCCCCGTTGTCCCCTATACTATAAACACGATTTGGCTTAATGCGCGAAATAATTACATCACGTATTGTTTAATAAAATGTTTCATTATTAGCAACAACTATGAATTCAATTTGAAAGAGGTTTTATTGCTGTTGCGTCTTATGTTCTGTGTCGTAATAAAAATAACGAGTTTACTCTGTAGTTTGTATATTTTTTTATTATAAAACAACGTAGGAAAAGTACGAATTTTGTTTTAGTTTTTATTATAAACTTAGTTGCAAGGTTACAGGCTCAACTAGGATACGTGGTCCTTCAACCATAGCTCCCCCAGCAATTACTGAACCACGGATAGGTATGCTCTTTTTTGAAGGTCGCCAAGTCCTATTGGTTTGGTTAGAGTAGATTGATAGGCAGTTGATTCCACAGAGTGGTAGTGCGCGGCACAAAATACCTTTAAAAAGGCTCAGTTGTGGAACGACAAACATCTAGGTGATACGGATTCACTGCATTTTATATATTTTAAAACATATAGCATTTGGAGGTTCAAAGCATTTTTCATTAATTATGTTCAAACATGACTTATACGGCCGAAAAGTTTTACCGTGCGACTTGCAGGCTTATTCCTGTTCTTGCTCAAGTCTTACACGGTCAATCTTGGTTTTGCTAAAATTAAGCGGTCTTGGTCTTATATTTGAGCAACACTAGATGCAGGTCGCCTCCGATAGGTATGCATGGAAGTCCGAAGGGGAGGTCTATGTCCAGCAGTGGACATCCTACGGCTGAAATGATGATGATTTATGGCTGAGTTTTTCTCAGGAGTCTAGGGCAGTTAAGGCTAAAAATAGTCCCCTCTATCCGACTGCAGTTGTGGTTAATAAAATAATTAATATTGCATACAATGCGAAGGCTTTTATCTTCAATCTAGGCCACCGAGCGATATAATTAATAAATATTGCTTATTTAACAGTATTTCATAGATAATGAATTTCATAGATATTGTTTAATTGCTTTTTAGTTTTTCAATGTCTAACTAAAAGAATTAAGGTAACTTCTGATTTAAGACTTCTGAATTAAAATATTTTTACGTTTTTAACATATTATTCAAATTTTAAGATCTTATTAAATTGGTTTTTAGTTCTTCAACGCCAAACTAAAAGAACAAAATCTTCTACATAAAGACATTTTGTTTAAAAAGTGATTATTTAAGTTGTTTTTCGTCCTTTAACGACACAGAAAAATCTTCAAACCTTATACGTTTTAGTTTAAATAATTTCTTTAAAGAATAATTATATTATTTTTGTTATTTACAAAATTATATTCGTTAAATTCATATGCTCCAACCAGAACTTTTAGTGCAATTGATTCCAATAAACGACAAACTTGAGTAAAACACGCCCTAATGGTTGTAAATTATAATCCCTTTTATAAAGAACATGCTATAAATAGAATGCCTTATTCAGTAACTGGTTAGTTACGTATACAATTATGGCGCCACCGGACAGTGCATTCGCCTTTGTTAATTCTTACAGTATGACTTTATAAGATACGCAATGGATTAGTGTTGCCCAAATGCAAGACTTAGGCCCAGTCTTGGTCTTGCTATTGTGCTCCCAGTCTTCTTCTTGGTCTTTCAGCAAGAGTCTTGCAAGTCTTGAAATTACCTTTTAGTATACTGATATTTAATTATACTATTAAATATAAAATGTTAAATAATCAAGTAAATTAAATAAACCAATCCAATTTCAGACCACAATTTTGACTATACAAAAATGGCGTCAAGAATAAAGTAATATGGTTTTTTATCATTTATATAATAAATATTTTTGAATGTGGCAACATTTGAAAATAATTAGTTGAGTTCAAAGTACTTTTTACGAAATTAAATTAAGTTATTCACAATTATATATTCGCAATTGCAGTTTTTTTATAAGAACATCTGAGCAATTATAAGTTAATTGCTGAGTTTCGCGTCAGCAGAAAATGTAACATTATATAGGATACGTGATCACTTTCTTAACTAAACATGTTCTAATGGAAAAATTTACGTTTTTTATAGTATAGTGGGGAACAGCGCTAGCCAGTATCCTACCAGGATACCAGGGGCTAACAAAATACCAGCGTATAACATTACTTTTGAGTGATATCAGTGACCCTTGATACTACACCGCTTTAGCGGTGTAAAAACCTGGCAACATAACTAAATGGTGAATTATGACGGATGAAGACGTAATTCATGAACAGTTCTGCTCTGTTTCCCGCTATGTCATTAAAAATACGTATTTAGTTTATTATATACAAATGAGAACTAATATTTTCCATTTATTTTGTCAAATACATAACGCAATATAATCTCTGCTCGTATTCCGGTAATAAGATGTAAAAATTTTGCCCATAGATGAACCAAGCCACCCACTTCCTGGATGGCTCCCATATTTATGGCACCAACAGTCGTGATGCTGCCGCCCTGCGCGAAAAGACCGGAGGCTTACTCAAGACCTCAACAATTGATGATGAAGAATTGCTTCCGCTGGTGAACAACCCAACAGAGAAGTGTCTTACTAGCGACAATGATGCTACCTGCTTTAACACAGGTAAATTATCTTTTTGAAAATAGTCAATATCACAGAATATTCAGCGTGAAACGTTACTTGTACTGTGTTTCGCAGTGAGTGAGATTATCGGAGACCCTTACAAACACCGGTTAAGCGACGTAAAAAGCTCTCAACGCAACCGATGCGCAGACTATAGCACGGTTGTCCATGGGCGGCGGTGTTCTCGTACCATATTGCAGACGCTAAATGCTCCGTTGTCCGCTATAACAAAAAAAATTTAATAAATTAACTAAATGTTTGATATAAATGATACTGAAAGTATATAAAATAAATTTGAATTTTCACCCGTGGGTGAGACATGCTGAAGCAGTTGACGCACTAATTGGGCCAGCTCGTCCGAAGTTATACCACGGGCTCACACAATACTCAGCGTGAAACGGTAATTGTACTGTGTTTCGCAGAGTGAATGAGGATATAGGAAGCCCTTAAAAAAGCCGCTTAAGTAAAGTAAAAAGCCGGTAACACAACCAATGTGCAGACGGTGGCGCGATTGTTAATGGGCAAGGCGGTGTTCTTTTACCATATGGGAGACCCACGTTCTCCGTTGTCCACTATACTTAAAAAAAATATGATTAAAAGTTTTTGTTAATATATTTTAATTTCTAGGTGACGTACGTGCAAATATGCATCCCTGGTTAACAGCGATTCACGCTCTATTCGTCCGGGAACACAACCGCATCGCAAGAAGCTTGGCACTACTGAACCCTGGCTGGAATTCTGACAAACTTTACCACGAAGCTAGGAGAATCGTTGTTGCTGAATTACAGCATATCACATATAAATACTGGCTCCCTGCGCTTACTGGTATGTGTTTTTTTTTAAATTTGTTGTATAGCAGGTAAAGGAACAGGCAGGTCTCCTATATGGTAATAGATCGCATCTACCCATGGAAAAGCTTGCCATAATCCGCGTGATTATCTTGCCGGTTTTTTACTCCGCTTAAGCGGGCTTAATTTCAATGGCAAATATCCTTACTCAGCGAAGCACTACAGATATTACAAGCTGGTATTCAGTGAGCCCGCGGTATGTATGAGTCGAACCAATTAGTGTGTCAGCGTATGCTTTGTACGGCTCTCCTAGGTGCGACAGGCTTAAGACACTCGTTCGACCACCATCAAGCTTTAGTATTACAAATATCAAAGATCTATTTCCCGGTCTTTTAGTGTATAGTGGGCAATGGAACAGGCTCTCCTCTGGTAAACCAGGCCACAATCCGTGCTTGGTGTGTTGTCGGCTTTTTACGCCGCTTAAGGGGTAGAATTTCACATCTTATGAACGTTTGAAAAACTGAAGTTAAAGATTGTTCGTAGGACAGCTTACAGTATATAAAAACATTTTCATTACCGTTCATTTAAAAGCCAGGATAAACTAATTGCAAGAACGAGTAATGTCCAACGTGATTGTTAAATGCCACGTGTTTTGTATCAATTGTCTGAACAGATAGTGTATGTGTATGTAACCGCAGGCGTCACGCGCTTGACCCCTAATGACCATGTGATCCATGGACAACCCCGCCACTATTCACGCTGTGCTGACTTTTTACACCGCTTGATAGAATTACACGGGCTTCTTATTATGCTCACCGAGCGAAACAAAGTACAAGTGTTTCACGCTGCTATTTTGTATGCCGTATCACTTCGGATAACCCGGTCCCGTTAAAGCGTCAGCATTTGCTTTAGTATGGCTAGTCCACGGATGCGACAATATTACGACACTCGCACAGCCACTGTCAAGCCCTTTCAGAGACTGAATAAATTATAATTGTAAGGACCGGGATTTGAACTAGATACCTCTCGCTTCATGAACTACACTTCTAGTTCTACACTTCTAGGAGGTTCTATACGTTACATGTTACAAGAAATACATTTTCAACTCCCTAACAACCGCCCCAATCGTTACAGGAAAATCAATAGACGAGCTTCATGACAGCTATGACATCGGATACAATTCGGACATTGATCCCACCGTCACCAACTCTTTCGCGAGCGCAGCCTTCCACTTCGTCAACAGCCTCCTCGACCAGGACATTGTTCTAGTTGGGGAGAATGTCACGTCGCACCGCCTAAACAGTGCCTACTTGAGACCGGAGCTGATCGCGAAGAGAGGTGGCCTAGAAGCAGTACTGCGAGGCATGGTGAACCAGAAAGCTCAGAGCTTGGATTTCAACTACGATGATGATGTAAGTCCATATTCCAATTTTTCAGATGTTTCGAAATTTTTAGTTGATGTTTTAATGGAGGGCAAATATGACGACGAATTTTGAAAGAAAAATTTTGCGTCTTTATAAAGGTGACTCCTAAGACGCTGGATGCAGGTCGCCTCCGACAGGTATGCATGGAGGTCTACAGGAGGCCTATGTCTAACAATGGACGTCTTACGGCTGAAATAATGATGATGATGATGGGGGGATATGATCATCAGCATTCCCAACTTGTGGAGACATACAGCCCAATGGCGTCTCTTAATACATAAATCTCTTTTGAGTGATTTTTTCACTAGAAAAATCTAATCAATAGATTCTCCAAACCTACTACAGATATTTCTATTGAGTTTTATTGCTATGATTCCGGGGAAAACCACGGAAAACGCCATTTTATTAACTACGACTTACGGAGTCTCGTTTTTGAAACTTTATATTACTGATAAATATTCTTATCAACGTAGGGAATTAACATATTGTTTGAGTTACAAAGTTTAATTAATTAGAGATACCGCGTATTTAGAGGTACACCATAAGATAATAGCATTTTTTTCGACATAAAGAGGACTTCGACTAAACGACGCTCGAGTTATAGACATTTCACTGTATTAGGAAAATATTAGAGTTACAACTGCTTGTATCAGCGAGTAAATTTCCTAGTACCATTTTATTGTCTCAATTGCAAGCAATAAAATTGTGAGCCATGTTAACAATACAAATACCGCATTATTAATGAACATTTGTTTTCAAGACAAACGAATGTCAAGTGTAATGTAATGTTAGACTTTGTACTGTGTGTGAAAAAAAAATATTTGGCCATTGAAACTTAATTTATATCACTGTCTTATAATAACGATAAATTGGTTTAATACTGTCTCTTTCGATTTCTTTATTTTATGGCGAGCAACGGAGAAGACCGGTCTTCTCTGAGGTATTAACTATTAAATCACCGCCGCCCATCGACAACCGCGCCACAATCCGCGTGATCGTGTTGTCGATTTTTTACGCTGCTTAAGCGGTACAGTTTCAAGGGCAGAGTACAGTTATATCACGTATTTTGTGAGCCCGTGGTATCAGTTTTCGACGAGCTGGCCCATTTAGTGCATCAGCATATGCTTCAGCATTTCTCTCCTTCGGGTAAGACACTCGTTCGGCTGTCAAGCCCTTCCAAAGACCGCTAATCCGGATCGGAAATCTAAATCTCGTGTCGCGATTGCCCATGCGCGGCTGTAATCTATTAGGTGCCATATGTGAGATCCGCCTGTTTCTACGTGTCCAAGTAAATATTTTAAGGAGTTTTTCTATATTTTTAAAGAAATAACTTGAATTTTTTATAATATTTCTTAATGTCAAACGACACTAACAAATAGATTATATTATATTTATACAATTATTATTAAATACATACGAGGATATATTTTTAAAATATTATAACCATAAATTCTTTATTAATATTAAAACTGAGGAAAATAAAAATACTAAACATTATATTTGCTTTACCTTCAAGAGTTATTTTAAAATCATATGTTGCTTTAATTTATAAACAAATTCAAGGTAAATAATTAAGGAGACCTAAATCTTGTAACTATATTTTGTATATCATTTCCTGTTACGTGGTTGTACTTATAATTAACTTACAATGAACTCGATCACATTTCAATAGTGAGTTTTACTAAGACGATATATCTTATTAACGCTCGATTTTGAGAGTCTCGTGGCTAAATGGTTTTAAAATTCTACCATGAAGCGTGAGGTATTAGGTTCGAATCCCGGTCCGGGCAATTATAATTTAATTTATAGTTCATTCGGTCTCTGGAAGGGCTTGCGAGTGGCCGGGCGAGTGTCTTAATTAATACTGTCGCACCCGTGGGAGAGCCATTTTGTGAAGCATACGCTGACGCACTAATTTGGCCGGCTTGTTCGATGTGATACCACGGGATCACCGAATACTCAGAAATAGTAGTTGTACTTCAAATGGCAATACTACTATGTTTCGCTGAGTAAGTGAGAATATTGGAGGTCCTTAAAAATGCTGATTAAGCGGCGTAAAAAGGCGGATTAAGTCGCGGTTGTCCATCGGCAACGATATTCTCTTACTATATAGGAAAACCATCTGTTCCGTTGTCTGCTATACAAAAAAAGAACACATCGATGAAACAAAATCATGCAAAATAAACACAAAATTTAATTTTTAAACGTTACTTTTTATTTGAAACTTCCGAACAACATTATTAGTGACCAAAGGACTTATAAGGAAAACGTATAAGGAAAATCTTGACCCCATCCAACTCGAAAACCAGTACTGATTCTTTATAATCTTATAAACAGATGTCTCTGCTTGTTCTTTAAGTCACTAGCAAAGCGTTTTACGATTTATAGGTATGTGTAGTTAAGTGGGTTTGATTGAATTCAGGACCAGTAAGGGCAAAGGTTGGATTCCTATAATTTGTTGGAGTGAATAAAAGTAATAAATAACTATACTTTACTATACTCAGACTTACGAAATTATAAAATATCTTTAGTTAAAAGCTTATTTATTAAAAGGCCGCCAACCACACTGAGCACCTGCGGCTTAACAGGGCTGGGGGTGTCCATGGGCAAAGAAGCGCTTATCCTAGATGAGCCTCTTGCTCCGTTACCTCCGTTAAACCTAAAATCTAAATATATCTGGTAGACTGATTTTGACGTTCAACGAGCTGCATTTTTGTAATTATGTTGAATAAAAATATTTTTTACTCAATAAATTCTATAAGCAAGCTACCTAAATATTTTTAGTAGTTACGTTTGCTAAATAATATCTTATAAGACAATATATTGTATTGAAAGAATTCCTTATGTCTACTTAAACGTCATTTTTTAATTAATTATAGTATTATATTGACAGTCTTCAATTTATATAGGTAAGATATTTTCAAACATATAAAGATTTTCTAGCTGATTCTTCTTTTCTTTACGTTCCAGTGTATTTTAAGAATTGTATCTGTAAATATTATCATTAACCACTCTTCTATTCTCTATAACAATTATTCTATTGTCTACAGTTACGTAACCAATGGCTGGGCGGTCTCGATGTACTAGCCATAGACGTGCAGCGTGGCAGAGACCATGGGATCCCTGGATACGCCCAGTACCGAACTCTATGTGGCCTGTCTATGGCAACTAGCTTCTCCCATCTCACCGATGTCATTCCTCAAGAGGTGTGAATATATTAAGCTTAATATAGATTTAAAATTATTTTATTATATAGCGGACGAAGGGTCTAGAACTGGATTCCCTGATCGTTGAAGATAACAACCGCCCATGTTGAACTGCACCGCAATCCGCGTTTTGGTTACTGTTTCAGGATTTGGCGAGAAACTAAGCTAAGTACGCCAGCTTTATCTTCACTCACTCAGTGAAACACTGTACATATACTGTTTTACTCTGATATTCTGTAAGCCGGTTGTACAAATTCTCACGAGTCATCCAAATTATACACGTAGGACATCAACGCTGAATCATTTAAGATCATTAAAAAATCGATACAATTTTATATTAGAATAATTACTTTTCAATAGAAAAATTGCTAGTTTTCAGAAAATTTAAATTACCATAAATTGCTTATTATACAAATATAAAAAAGGCTTATGAAATTTCTTAGAATGCGTACCCATAATACTGGCTGAATTACAGCGTCATACACCTACGCCTTGGCCATTATATACACGTGATAATTTATTACTTCTTTCAGAGTGTGGATAAATTGTCACAAATATACGAGCAAGTGGGTGATATTGATTTGGTGGTCGGTCTGATGGCTGAGACGCCAGTGCCGGGTTCGATGATTGGACCAACCGCCTCATGCCTCTTACGTAAGTTATCATTTATAGTGTTGCCCAAATGCAAGATCAAGACCAAGACCGCCTATATTTAGCAAGACAAAGACTGACCGTGTAAGACTTGAGCAAGAACAAGCCGAAGCCTGCAAAATTCGCGCGTCTTACAGTGTCTTACAGGCAGTGATTTTTGTAATTTCTCATTAAACCTTAGACATATTTTATAATCTAGTTGATCATCCGATTGTGATGAAATTTAATTTAAATAGACTTCCTTCGGTTTCAGAAAAGATATAAAAACTTTTTTTGCGTAAAAAAGTTTGAAATATTGAAGAACTGCAAAGATGTAAATTTAAAGATTGTATTAAATGGATTCATTCGTTCCTAATTGATAACCAACAACACTTGTGTAGACTACAATCCGTATACCACTAGTGTTGTGCCAATAAATCGATCTTTTAATGTTTTGTAATATTGTAGAGGAGCAATTGTGGCGGACGCGCAGCGGTGACAGATACTTCTACACTCACACACACGAAGCCGGCAGCTTTAGCAAGCGGCAAATGGTGGAAATACGTCGTGCCTCTTTATCTCGGCTCATGTGTGACAATCTTGATATTACTGGAGTGCAGAAGGACGCTTTCCGACCACCCAGTGACAGGTATGATTTAATATTAAAATTAATTAAATTAAAAAGCAAAGCGTACTTTGACTGTTATAAATAACAAATGTCATGGAATCTGACATATATCTAAAATTTTCAAAAATATTTTTTTTTATGATAGCGGACATCGGAGAAGGTGGATCTCTATATGGTAAGAAAACACCGCCGCCCATGCACAACCGCGCCATATTTCGCGCATTGGTTATGTTACCGGCACCCGCCCGGCCTCTGTCAAGTCCATCCAAAATCCCAATAATAATAAATCCAACTATAATTTATAATTGTTCGGACCGGGATTCGAACCCGATACCGCTCGCTTCATGGTAGACTTATTAAACTCTCTTAGGCTCTCAAAAAGGTTAAGGCATATAAAGGTTTTATAAAAAAAACAGAAAAAGTGAAGTGGCTAGAGTTATAAATTAATGGAAAAGTACAACCTTGATACAAATATTAAGAGATAGTGTTATCTTTTATAATAGTACAGAAGAGTAATTTTCTTATTTTTATGTATCAATAATATTTACTTATCTGTTATTTTATCTTTCCTGTAGCTTTGTTAGTCTTGCATAAAGTTGTTAGATTAAGACGATATAATAGTTACATAAATTGAGCATAAACACATATTTACATAATAATATTGTTAAAAAATATATTTAAAATAATTTTATTTATCTGTTTATGTTAAATATAGATTCTTCATTATTATTTTTCGTTGCAGTAACCCCATTGTATCCTGTCATGAAATCAAGAGATTGAATATCGAAGCATGGCAAGACCCTTCGGAATTACCCGACATACTCACACGCACCAACACCTGGCTGAAAAATAAAGTTTCCAGCTCTAACACCACTAAATAGACTGATTACGCACATTATGAATTAGATTAACACTGAACGAAGACAAGGAATAAGGAATTATTTTCTCAAAGACTTTGATGGTGTTAACGAATGCCTAACATTATTTGTCTCCGTTCACATACTAACAGTACCAGTGCTTATATTGTTGTATGTTTTAAACGTCTAATATTTCTACTGTCAACGTCAATTATCAATTTTTTTGACGTTTGATTTAAAGCAGAATATTACAAATTTTAAGATTAATTTTTCTCTATAACTTATACAAATTTCTTTAGTCTTTGAATGCACCATAGATACGAAACGCATTTATTTATTTACAGATATGGTTGTCTGTGTGAACTGATATTATAGCACTGGCGTAAGTTTCAGTATTTTAAATAGATTAAGATCACGTTGATCAGACTTGATGTGTTAGTACCAAGTCTTGTCCGTATGGACGCCATGGAAAGTGGCTGTGATAACGTGAATTAGACGATATAGGTCTATGTCTTTAAAGATCTATTTCAATGCAATCGTCTAGGAGTCAAAGTTGTAGATAATACATTTTCTATTTGCACACAGTCTATGTCTTAAAAATTTAAATAAATAAAAAATGTTATTATTATGTATTTGGCTCTAAATGGCAGTCATGCACATTATTATAAAGCAGGGATTTTAGTCTTAGTAACTTGTATGTTTTGTATAATATAGGTTTTTAGGTGGGGCTATATCAAGACTTTTTATCCACCATATAATTCATTACTATTCAAAATGCACAAATTATATTTTGTCCAAAACAATATGTACTATGTTATATACAAATATTTTCACTATCTCATATATTCTCAACTATTTGTGTGTAAGTATGATAAATGAATATATATTGTATAAATTACTGCCAATAGAAAAAGTTACATTATTCCTAATTTTTGGTCACACTATAAATCTAATGAACATTGTAATTTTCTGGCTGTGTTTGTTCCTAGCTTTTCACTGTCTAAAATAGCAAGCTCCTATTGGCATTTGCAGATTAAAGCCAATTTTTTTATACAAAATTTTTAAAAAGAGTTTCTTTACTGGTAAAGACTGGTTTTGAATGAATTATTGTTTTATTGTCTTATTCATAAGAATAATGCCAATTTAAAGTTTGTCTAATATTAGTATATTTACATATGTAAAACTTCTGTAGAATATAAAATTTAAGTAATAACAACAGCAAAAAAATTGTCAATCTGGACTTAATGTAATCAATGAATAAGAAGTTTTGCTTTTCAATGAAGAAGAATTATTGTATTTTGTTTTCTTTAATAGAATTATAAGAAATCCGTTATGCGTTACTTTTTATTTGTAATGGACAATAAAGTATCTATGAACAATTCCAATATTTTACTGACAGTTTTGAAAACTGATTCCATCCACGTCAGAATTATGAGAGTGATATTTTGAAGATGCGGTGTAAAGGCGCCTTGGTCACATTGATCTGACACATCAAACATCACATTTGACACTGATCTAATTTTAAAAACTACTTGGCTCCCCAGGCATAACTAGATTTTCTTCAACTTCGATTTAGTTTCCACAAGGTATCAAAAAAATTACTCCTATAAGGGATTCTCTACAAAAAGAGCCGATCAATGATGAAAAAAGGTTTGTGTAGCTTTATATATTATAATGTTATATTAAAAATATTACTTATAAAATTCCTCTTGTACAAAGAAAAAATATGATGTTCTTTAAAAGTCAATCTATGAATTATACAATATACTCTTGGATGTCCGTTGTCCAATTTTCAATCCGTCATGAGATGTGGTCACAGAACTAGAGGGTTTCGTGCCGCTAGTTTGTTCGGTTTTGACGGCACATCACGCAAAAAGGAAGATGTGCCGCCCTGTGGAAACAGAGCGGTGATTGGATTGGGCACAGTATAGCCTGAAGAAAAGAAGGCCGGTAATAGGACCGGGTGCAAAGGTGGGATGTGGCTGAGAACAGCTCGTGGTCATAGAGCCCGAATTATCCAGGAGTCTCATCCGGATAATTCGGGAGAGACTCAGTGGACGAAGCTGCCACTCCTTCCCTCGGGATCATCGATATGTGGTTACTGCTGAGGAGTACTCTCACGTGGCCGCAGCATCAAAGTGGTAGGATTGTCAAATTCGAGAGCGGAACGGCGATGGCGCCGCCGAGACGTCAAATTTGAGGTTTCTGCTCTGGTGAACTAGAGTAGCACGATGCAATGCGGGAATCGGGAGTCGTCCGCCCTCTCAAACATCGTCGTTGTGAGTAGAGAGATGAACTCCTCATCGCTCTCAATTCGCAGGTCCCTTTGTAGTCTCACCGCAAAAGTCCGCGAAAAGCTGTGAAGGCCCGCAGCGTTTGTCTTTTAAAAAAAAAGTCCCTTTGCAGCCAGTTTTCAATGTCAATAACATCGATTGACACTTCATATTTCTTATGTCAATAGACCTAAAATTTAAATTAGTTTTTTCAAATTATATGTACTTGTAGTTTTAAGTTTGTGACAGAGCCTAGAACTAAGATTTTAATTTATTAAGTTTAAAGAATGGAAACGGATAATATATTAGTATTAAAGGATTATAAAACGGTTCCGGACATCGTACATGAATATGAACCTACGCTAAAATTTGGTCACATACCTCTTGTAATAGATAATGGTAAATGCTTTATTCATATTTTTGAAACAAATATAAATTGTTACACAAATTAATAATAGGTTGTTTGGAAAGTAATTTCGTTTCATCTCGACAGAGGATTTAATTGTATTATTTATTAGTTGGTGCGAACCGGCGAATAACAGAACGAAATCGGATTGCGTTAAAATTTATCAAATTCATCTAGACCATTTGAAAGTCTGGAATTATCTAGACGCTCGAAGTATGTATGTAGAAAACGATATTACTTTCCGAACAACCCAATAATTATTTTATAAAAAAAACATTTTTTTTATATTATAGGTTCTTACCAGTGTAGAGTTGGATGGTCAATAAATGATGAACCACAACTAACATTCAAAAATCTCATTGCTCGGCCACGTAAGGACCGATGCAAAAAAGATGCCGAACCACCAGTTACTCCACCGATACAAATAGGAAATGATATTGTTAATATAGAAGCAGTTCGGTATGTTTCGCTTTAATAAAAAACAAGATATATTATTATATTGATGATAAATAAAACAAATTAAATTTTATAGATTTCAGCTAAAGACACAATTTGACAAAAATGTTGTGACTCACTTTGAGGTACAAGAATTGGTATGTGATTATATATTTTCACATTTAGGTCTAGATAGCGATGGTTGTGTACCACATCCTATTGTTATGACGGAAGCATTTGTCACACCTAACTATTCTCGCCAATGTAAGTATTAAAATAATATTTAGTAAAATTTTATTTGGCTGAAATTATCTAACTCTAATGTGGTGTGTTTTAAATTTCAGTGATGTCTGAACTTCTTTTTGAGGGATATGGGGTGCCTGCAGTCAGTTATGGCATAGATTCTCTGTATAGTTTTTATAAAAATGATATTGGTGATACAGGTCTTATAATAAATTTTGGGTACCATACCATTCATATTATACCAGTACTTAGAGGAAAAGTTATAGCAGATCATGCTAGGAGGATTAACTTAGGTATGAAAATTAGTTTTAAATCCCTTAATGTGTTTTTCCATAAAATACTTATATCTGAAAAACAGCATTTACAATAAGAACTAAAAACCCAAAACTTGCTGTAATTATATTATATTTTGTCCACCATAGGCTCTATAAACTTTTCATTTTAAAGGGATATGGATAGTTTGAATGTAATATGGGTTTTTTTTTTGTAGGTGGAAGTGAAATAATCGCCTACTTACATAAATTACTACAACTGAAATATCCTGTACATGTAAATGCAATAACAATGTCTCGTATTGAGGAAATTCTTCACGAACACTGTTTCATTGCATTAGATTATCAGGAAGAGATCAAGAAGTGGGCAAATCCAGACTACTATGATGTTAATGTGAAGAAAATCCAATTGCCGTATATACAGAATAACACCACTTCAGCTCTCACAGGTAGGTGTGTTTTAAATTTTATTTATATGACTAATATGTAACTGTTTACTTTAAGACTGACAAGTTAATTACTTTTGTCTTATTTATAATACTCTGATGAAAGTTACTTAATAGAACTGTTATCATTTTCCTCATTTCAGCTGTAGAATATCCACTGCTGGACATAGATCTCCCCTTCGGGCCTCCATCCATACCTGTCAGAGGTGACCTTTTAAGGTCGTCTGTCCACTTTGTGGTTGGATGGCCTACGCTGGACTGTTATCACAGTGCATTAAATATTTCACTTTCATTTAAACTATAATATTATTACTCATACTATACAATTATTAATCTGTTATAGCTGAACAGCAAAAAGAGCGTAAAAAGGAAATGGCGCGTCGGCTTTTGGAAATCAATGCAAGGAAAAGAGAGGAGAGATTGGCTGAAGACGAGGAACAGTTACAACAACTGTTTGCAATACAAGTAATTATTATTTACTTTTCTGATAGACTAGAATATATTCTTATTACAATACTAGTCCTTATTAAATAAGATAAATCCTTATTAAGATATTAAATAGTTCTGCTGAGTTTGTCATGCCGATTCTTCCTCAGGTCTGGGTGGGCTTGGAAACCGGTAGTCGAGTCAATGACGTTTAAAAGTGATTGGGAAATCCTAATTGATAAATAGAGTGTTTTATTGAAACTAAATATATGAATTTCTTGCTTCTTAGTGTTTGTAACAGTTGGACCAATACCTATGAAATTTTGGACCAAATTTTTTTTTTTGGACCAATATCTAGAAATAGTACGTAAAATATTTTTATAACCCATGTGGTAGGAATGGTATATTTTTTTTATTTTTGGAGACTTATTTAATTTAATAATGAATGATGAAAAAAGTTTGCTGACTCTGTATCCGAGGTATATAATAAACTGCTATAAGGCAAATTAATCTTTTCTTATCAAATGTTAACGGCTTAATAAATGTGTTTTTCAGGACTTGATAGATGACGGCGATACAAATGAATTTGAAGAGGCCATAAAGACATTTGACATCAAAAGCTATGCTGACCTTCAGGTAACATTTTTACTACGTATTGTATATTTTTATATATACAGAGTAAAATCTAACAACACTGGATGGACTGTGCATTTTATGGCGTTACAGAGAGATGCGTTAAGGAGAAAGAAGAAAAATTAGTTAGAAAAAGAAAATATGTATTTCTGACTACTGTTAAAAGTTATGTATATAAAAATCGTATTTCAACGCTATTGCGTATAGTCTGATATTTTTGTTTGACATCGGAGGCCCGCGTAAAAATACGTCAACACATAATGGGCGGCAGTGTTCTCTTACCATGTAGGAAAACCCGCCTGTTCCGAAGTTCGCTATACCATAAAAAAAACAATGTATCCTCGCCTCCCTCCCAAAAAAAAGATTAAAATTTTGTGTCTATGGTTATGATGGTTATGATGATGTAATATATAATGGTTATGATGTAATTTCAGCGTCAAATAGCGAACGTGCAAATGCGTATAGCGAAGAACAAAGAGCGAATTGCAGCGGCATCGAACCCAGAAGAAGTGGAAGTGCGGCCGTCTGGACGCCTACAGCCACCACAGGACCCGGCCGCCTTCCAGACCTGGTTGGACGAAACTAGGGCGAAGGTATCTATATAATATCTTTAAAATAATTTCACCCGTGGGAGAGCCATGCTGAAGCATGCGGATGCGCTAATTGGGCCGGCTCGTTCCAAATGATTCCACGGGCTCACAGACTACTCAACGTGAAATGGTAGTTGTACTTTATACAGTGCTGTATCAAGTACAACTACGTGGGCGGCAGTGTTCTCTTACTTTGAGTGAAGCCAAACTACGGTTTCATACAAAAGTGTGGTTGGTGCCATATTACGACTTAAAATGAGTAGTCTGGTCGATAGAGGTTGATTAGGAGTCGACTCGTTTCTCGTTCGGAAAATGCTCGACGAAAATTGAAGTTGAAAACGGCCTTGTCTATGGAGTTTATCAGTAAAGTCAATTATAATTAAATCCATGCTGTCTCACTTTTTTATTACGAAATGGTCACAAAAGTGAAATTATTCAAAAAAAACCACCACAGTGCTTTCAGCTGTGCGAGTTGTTTGACTCCATATTTATTTTGGTGACTATTAACGCCGCAGTGGGAAAAATGAACTAAATTACAATCACTTGGCCGATTTTACCTCCGCTCTGATCTGACGTTGAGAGACACTTGTTCAGTCAACGTTCGGCCTAGTCATGCAATGAACGAGCTAGTCATTCGATCAAATAGCGGATCCAACCAGATGACTGCGACATTCATATATAATGCCGTAGCTCTGAACTTTTCAGTACAGTGAGATAGTGGGTCGTAGAGAAGCACGACGCGCGCGGCGTGCGGCCATGGTGCGCAGGCGGACGGCAGCAGCCGCGGAACGAATGAGGGTGATCTCGAGGTTGGCAGCCGCTGGCGACGAATTCGGCAACCAGGACTCCGACTGGGATGTCTATAAGAGGTAAATAAATATAAATTCAAATGAGAAAGGCCGGTAACGCACCCGCGGCTCTGCAGTGCCTGGGGGCGTTCATGGGTGGACGACCGCTTGCCCTAGGTGAGCCTCTTGCTTGTTTGTCACCAGTGGTGTAAAAAAAACACAATATATAAAACTGACTTTGCATTTTAAAAACTTCTCTATATCAAAAGTGACCATTAAGGATAACTTTTTTAAAACCTGTTTACACCTTTGAGTGAGCCATGCTGAAGCATATGCGGACGCACTAATTGCCGGCTCGTCCGAAGTGACACCACGAGTTAACAGAATACTTAGAACAGAATACTGAGAATATCAGCGGTCCTTAAAAAATCCGCTTAAATGGCGTTATGAGCCGGTAACACAACCAAAGCGCGAACTGTGGTGCGGTTGTCAATGGGCGGCGGTGTTCTCTTACCATATAGGAGACGCACCTGCTCCGTTGTCCGCTATACTTTAAAAAAAGAAATAGCGCACTTTTTAAAATTTAGATATATCTTTATATGCAAGTATGTATAAATGTGTATCTCTATATATTGATAATTACTCCCTTTTTAGTATAAGCCGCGAAGCTGACTCGGATTCAGATGCAGATGGCGAGAGACTTCTCGAACTGGAGGAGGCTTTGAGGGAACACGAACCGGCTCCGTCGTCCAGTCTCCATCACCAGCTGCATCTGGCGATTGAGCCTTACAGGTATTTTTTTACTTTATACACAGAGGCCTATGTCCAGCAGTGGACGTCCTACGGCTGAATGATGACGATATACAGATAATTCTAATATAATAAGTGCGAATTTTTTTATGTACGGAAGGACGTTCTTTTATGCGAAAACCCACAACGAACTGTCCAGCTTTAAGATGGCCGGCACAGTAAGTTAACAGTTCCAAATAAAAATCTCACGCTAAAACTACTGAACGGATTTTAATGAAAATTTACATTGAAGCTCATACATTAGAAAAATACATAGGCTATGATTTATAATGATATTGTGTAAATTTATATATATATTTTAATTATATAGTCGACAAAGGATCGGTGTCTTTAATGGTAAAATACAGCCACCCATGGCCACACCTGGCGCAATTCCCCCTATGATTGTGTTGCCGACTTTTTACATCGTTTAAGTGGTCTTGGCGAGTCATCATGGCTATCCCAAGGGTGCGACAGTGTCACATTCGCCCGGCCACTGTCAAGACTGTCCAAAATCAATAAATTACAAAATAAATTGTGGATACTATTCAGGTGTAATGAATGTTATTAGATTGATATTAATTAGGAATAGTATATTTCTTGTTAATAATATTTAAAAAATCTTGACCCGTGGGAGAGCCATGCTGAAGCAAATGCTGACGCACTAAATGGGCCGGCTCGTCCGAAGTGAACCACGGGCTCACAGAATTCTCAGCAGGAAGTGGTACTTGTAGGTTTCGCAGAGTGAATGAACATATCGGAAGTCCTTATAAAGTGCCACTTCAGCGACTTTAAAAAACGGCAACACAGCAAGCAGGGACTGTGGCGCGGTAGTTCATGGGCGGCGGCGTTACTATTTAGGAGAACCACCTGCGACGTTTTCCGCTATCTCATTAAAAAAACCAAGAATCGGCGCTTTGTTTTCACGGTAGTTTACAAGACCGCTGGACCAAGAAACTCTTTAAAAAAAGTGACGAATCTTGTTTGTGATTTTTTAACATATATTTTCAGAGCGCCCGAGTTGATATTCCAACCGTCGATGATGGGTAATTTTGAAGCCGGCTTGGCGGAGACCATGGAGTTTGTCTTCAAACATTTCAGTCCGGAGGATCAGCTTTTGTTGGCCAACAATGTCTTTTTGACTGGAGGCTGCTCGCAGTTCCCAGGTAATTTTGAGCATTTAATATATTGACCGTTGGTAAATATTTATGATAATTATATTAGCTGACTCCGGCAATCATTGTTTTGCTACATAAATTATTAAAACGCCATTAAAATTGGGATTGATCGTGAAAGGGTGAGAATTTGGGGCAGTGTGTATTTTTAAATGTTAAATCTTAAACATATGTACAGCGCATTTGTATATGTCGTAGTCGTCTGGTCAGATCCGCTATTGATTGAATGACTAGCGGGTTCATTGAATGACTTTAAACAATGAACAAGCATCACTCAACGTCCAATTAGTTAGAGGTTTGTAGCATAGCCATTTGAACAGAGCGAATGTAAATCAGCTAAGTGATTGTAATTTAGTTCCTTCTTTTCCCACTGCGTCAAGTACTGTCATACTTTACAGTGGCCTTTAAGTAATAAAATAGTGTGACAGCATGGAATTAACTTTACCTAACCTAAATATATTTCGGCCTTATATCTCATTTAACGACCACGCTAAATGAAGTTCAGTCAAGATGTTGAACGTTACATTCAACAACTTGATGAGTTGTCCTTTAATCGTTCAACTATATGTGGTTACTTAATGAACGTGCTAGTCCTTTACAATTTATAGAACCTTATGTCGACACAAAATGTCATAAAAATTGATCGATTCTTTTTTGTAGAACTTATATACAGTGTAAACTCCATGTAACGTCCCTCGATTTAACGACAAACTCCCTAAAGCGTCGAAATCGATTGGCTAAAGCCAACTAAAGTTGGTTCAGCTTTTTTCCATCCACCTTTTCTTCTCTCCATTTAACGACAACTGTTTATAACGCTATGAAATGCACAGTCCCTTCAGTGTCGTTATATAGAGTTTACACTGTATTTTATACAAATTTTCTAATTATTAATTTCATTTATGAATGCAGGTATAAAAGAGCGCTTAGAAAGGGAGCTTCTTGAAATGCGTCCCTTCCAATCGACGCACAAAGTGGTAATGGCGAAGGATCCCAGCCTCGACGCGTGGTATGGCGCCAGAGATTTCGCCGGCAGCAACAGCTTCGAGTCCTGGTGCATCACAAAAGAGGATTACTACGAAATGGGTGGCGAATATGTGAAAGAGCACTACGCTAGTAACATGTATTTCAAGAGCCCACCGCCGATCGTCGACATTACACTGGCTCCCGCTGGCGATGCCAATGTTGTTAAGGAAGAAATTGTTGTCGACTGCTAGCTAATAAAGATTTTGATCTATATTTTTCATTAGAAATAAAATATTTAAGACAAACATTTTTCGAACAAAATCGTATTTCATCAATACACCTTTAATGATGGCTTATTATTTTTGAGGTGACTATCAATTATAATGAGCTACAAAACGTAAGATCTATAGAAAGCAAATATATTTAAAAAGGGAAAACGAAATAATAGACGAGGTATTCACAATAATGACTTGCAGCTAATATTAACAATGTTATATTAAACATTGTATTGTCAGCAACTATTGGCTTCCATATCGTTATCTTTTTATGTTAACTTAGGTATCTCAGTTAATTTAAGAAACAAATTGATTATATAATTTATAAAATCATCTTTTCTACTCTAAATCCGCCTTCAAGTTGTCGCCTGACCATAAATATAGTTGCTGCACCAAAAATTCACTGCCATTTAAATTTAATCAAAACTTAGAACTCAATATAAAACTGCTACTTTATATTTAAAATTTTACTTCACTGTAGCTGCCGACTTATAAGTGTTCCTATGCGAATATCCAATAAATGCAAGCCTATGAACCACACATACAGTTGGTTCTTCTTTGGAAGTATTGTGTGAACAGAACTTGGGCATTTCTTCGCAAGTGTAAGGGACAGTTAAAAGAAACAAGGCGTCTAGCCACAAATATCATGGCACGTTTATTTCCTCCACTACATGGCGACTTCTAAAAGAATCGTGACTTGTTTTTGTATTTTGCATTCATATTATAATTTCTTTTTTATAACGGCCCGACATACCGAGCACAATCGAATAATTTTACAATGTATACTTTTCATAAAATTAAATAAACTCTGTATTTTATTTGATCTAAATATAAATCACTATGAAATGAAAATTTATTAAAAATCGCTTTGTTAGTTCGCTAATTATAATATTGATTGATGATACTAATAATAAAGAGTACATTCCAAAATCACATTAAAGCATATACATAATGCTGACTACATAATGTCCCTTACAGCCCCTTCGCGCAGTAATGGTATACTCTCAAAGAATCAACGATAAATTATAATATACGCATCAAGAATAACATATGTAAACGATGATGCCTTAAATGTACCGTTTCAATGGAAAACCAAGTGCCTACCGAGAGGTAAAGTGAAACAATTCTGCATGGTGCGGGAAAGAAATCACTTATAAAAGTATGAAACGGGCAAACAATACATTTCCGGTATCATCAAATAATAATAAACTCAATTAGAATAAGAACAGGCGATATAAGAAAACAATAAATAAATAGAGCAGTCGAGAGGCTGTGCGGGGGCACAATCGCGCGCAACGCGGCACGCCACAGTTAACAAACCTAACTTAAACGTAACTAGCCTAAAAATTTTAACAATAAAAGAAAAACGGTTGTAGCTAAAAATATTGGTCAATAAAAGTCTGCAGAGCTATAACTAAATGACCGCAGCAAGAAAACATGCCACGACGTTTGTGGTGAGTTTTAAAGTATTAGGAATTAAAAATAGGTATGTAAAACACTCCAAAACTTCATTTTGGCTTAAAGCCGATATAATTTGTTACACAACTATAAATAGTACCAAACCAGTGACTTAGGAATAGCTCTCAGTATATAAAAAAACGTTAAAATCCTTAGGCTGTACTCTCGTATGATTATAATGTAAGCAACGCAATAATCGACAAAGCGGAAGTTCGCGTAAATCTAACGTACTATAGAACTAAATGTTTATGTGCCTTAGTCATAACGATTACACAAGGCTCACTGTTATTTGCTCAATAAAACTAGCACATCACGTTGAACTCGCCTCCGGCCCGATGGGGGCGCCGTGGGGCCCGCGCGGGCTCCGGCCCCCATCGGAGCGCGGGCTTGCCGGCGGCCGCGGCCACCAGCACCAGTGCTGTCTCGACAACGGTATAGATAGGTATACATTTATCTTCAACGGCTAAGATATGTACCATTTCCTAACAAAATCTTTAAACATCCACAAAGAAACTGGTTGGTCCAACACCACAACCGCTCCGATAGTAACAAAACAAAACAACAAACCGATAAATCCTCTGCCAATTCCCCGATGAGTGTTCGCGGTGGAAACGTGGGGTCCGTTATTAACTCAGTCTTTTCTACGGTTGGAAAACAATTAGGAAAAGAAATACAACTAATAAACACTTTATACGATTACGTAACTGAAAAAAATAGCGATTACATTCTAGTTTAGTAACTAACA
Organism: Delias oraia; assembly: GCA_018230265.1. Taxonomy (NCBI): domain Eukaryota; kingdom Metazoa; phylum Arthropoda; class Insecta; order Lepidoptera; family Pieridae; genus Delias; species Delias oraia. The sequence goes on from DWCF01001201.1 coordinate 24,489, forward strand.
TCGTATTGTATGTAAAATAGTTGGGGCAGCGGGGACGCACACATCGCCGGCCCGGGGGACGATCGCCTGCTTAATACCGCCCGCCGGTCGGAGCCGACCCGTGCGTCCCGGCTGGTGCACGGGGCCCTCGACACTTACGAAATATACCTCTCCCCTTTCGATACATAAATAAGGGTTGTAAATATAGAGCTACACATCGTAACGAACAAGGACCGCTCTCTGTGACGCGCGCCCGCGCTGGCCCGTGCGGTGCCGGCGCCGCAGCGAAGCAATAATAAAAACAATCACTATAAAGACGAGAACATATTATAACAAAAATATATTACTAAATGTAAAATGGCGGACGCCGCCCACGCGGGCCGCGGGCAGGCGGACACACGACATATACAATTATATATACTTTATGTAACTAGTTCACTATGTTGGTGTTTCTATCCCGTTCACGCAGCTATGGTACGCGCAACAGCGCTTCGCCCTCCGACGCCGCGAAATACAATTCACTGTAGGTAAATAATATTCATTCATTGGTGATCACTAAGTTGGTAGTGGACAGGCTCCCCATCCGATTTATGGAACATCTAGTTTCTCTAAATAATACTGTTCTCAATGGCTTGGTAAAAATAAACACTTAAAAAACGCTCATCCGAAAGACGTGACAAAATATGTTTAGACGTTCATCCTCTGTCAACTTCCACTTGCTGGGCGACTAAATGCATCCGCCTGTAAGTATACTAAGTTTCGCGTATATAGATAATATTATTATTATTATTTAGTTCATTTTTATTTATAAATGATAAATGAGATGTTGGCTTATTTTCTCCTGTTTCAAAATACAGAACTATCAAAATATAAAAAAATATTGAGGACTATCAAACAACATTCGCATTTTATAATATTTATATCATTATTTATGTATAATAATTAAGTGCCTACGAGGAAATTCCGATCTTTAAATATGAAAGTATACTTCTGCCCTATATATCCTATGATTACTTGCAATAATATTACAACTTCAGTTCGACCTAGGCTCGTGGAACCGCCTACAACTCTACAAACGAATTTCTCAAAGAAAATTTCGACTCGACGACGGACCAATTGGAATAAATAAGACTCTACGTATATTTACAACTTCGCGCTTCGCATGGAAACGAAATGGTGCGACGCAAACGAAACGGCGAGAACAGATCCAGCTACCCTGACCGTCAAACTTAACTAGACACTGCGCCTACCGCGCGCACGTAACACACATGGCACCTGTCATCTTTGATATTGCAATGGCAAACCGTAAGGAACCCCCGCAGCGGACACTGCACGTCGTCTCAAGGTATGGAAGACTACTGCGCTCTACAACTACACGTAACACTAACAACGGAGCGGTGGTGGCCGAGCCAAGGCGCCGCGCCCCCGCCACAAGGCACACGAACTACGGCAAGAGAGCAGACCACCTCGCCACGCTGAACACCGAAATTAACACCTACCAACGAAATACTATTAAAAAATATTGCCAATTTTATGTTGCAACAGGCACTTGTCTGGATTACTCCAATAAACGTCGTATTAAAAGTTATCAATTTTGTGGAGCCATTCATTTATTGCCTCCCGAGGACTGCGGGTTCGATCGTTTTGTACTAGTCATTATTATCTTCACATGAATTCTGCTCGTTTTATCATTAAAGCGTTCTTAATTAATGCCAAGGATTAAGAGACCTTCGCCGATCAAATAGTCGACCTCTGTTACAGTTCTATAAAATTATCGTCAGATATACAGACACATCTAAGTTAAAGCATCGCAATAAGATATTGTTACTCCACTACTCTAACACGAACTATGTACCAAGTTTTTGGGGGGCAGTGCACGTCCCCCGGGGCGTTCCTTTCGCCCCGGGAGCCCTCCACTGCGCCCCGGCTAGGGGTTATGTGTGGGATGACAAGCGGGCGACCACGAATTTAGAATTTCACTGGATTTACCATTCACCATTCCGAAAGATTTTATCACTAAGCAAATTAGAAAATGAGATCAAAAATTTAGGCCTACATCTATGAGACTTTAAGTAACGATTTATGTTTGCCATCACGGTATTACATATTGTGATGGTAGATATAAATCACAGTGGATAATCGATCACATTGCGTACTAGGCGGTACCGCTACCACACTACTCACTACTAGGGCTGCTATGCCAAGGAACGCACAATGCAATAACACATCGCAAAGATCTTCAAAAATCACATCAAAGGAGGTCCTAGAAGGTTCATTGTGACGCTTGAATTGTATAATGGCTAGCTTAGAAATAAACATACATAAATAGCAGCCCCCTGACTAAGCCCGACACGTGCCGGCTCGAGGGATCCCATCCTAAAGCTACGAGTGACGGCCGATACATAATGTAGAAATAAATAGAATATAGTTAGGTGTGTAGCTGCCCAATGTTGATCCATCTATTGCACTTGCGGCCACGGACTTCAATCGAGAGCTGCAAACGAAGAAAACACCTTCAAGAAACAGCGTACACATTCCTTAGGCCGCCTACGCACTGGCACCCGCGGCTGTGCAACAGCTAAGCGTGTCCATGGGCGGAGGACCGCTTGGTCTAGGTGAGCCTCCTGCTCGCTTGTCACCAATTTTATAATTTACAAAATAGGAAAATATCCTAATTAATAAATGTGATACATTCATGTTAAAAAGGGAGGGTGCCTGGAAAGCGACATGTCAGAAGTAAAACTTTTTAGGTTCGAAATGAGGACGTTGTGTTTTATGTAAAAGTTCATTAAGCGAAAAGGAGACGTTTATGTTAGCAATTTCACGGTTTTCCACCGTGACGAAAGTTTGAGCAATATTTTCACTTACTCCCGGGGCAATGCGCGTTAATAAACAAGTTACACTCCAAAATGGACGGTGGTGTTCTCTTACCATATAGGAAACACACCTGCTCCGTTGTACGCTATAGAATTAAAAAAAGCAAAGAAATTTATTTTAAAATAAAAAGCGTTCATAAGTCACAACATACCAATATTTAGAAGGGATCAGTCCGAGAGTCGCATCCCTGATGTCATCTGCTGGGGTTGAGGGGTCGGAGTGTGCGACGGAGGGGGGGACGCTGAAAGACAAAAGCAAAGTCAGATTCGTAATACTTCTGACCTATTCTCTTTGCAGCCATCACCTTTTAGTAAAAACGCTGATCTATCCAATAAAAAAAATATATTCATTACAAAATTTCACCCGTGGGAGAGCCACACTGAAGCATAATATGCTGAGGCACTAGTTAGCCCGGCTCGTCCGAAGGGATACCACGGGCTCACAGAATACTCAGCGTGAAACGGTACTTGTACTGTGTGTCTCAGAGTGAGTGAGGATATTGGAGGCCCCTTGAAAAAATGCCGCTCAAGTGGCGTAAAAAGTCGGCCACATCAGAAGATTACAATCAATGCGCGGAATGTGACACGGTTGTCCATGGGCGGCGGTTTTCTCTTACCATATAGGAGACCGACCTGCTCTTCTGTCTGCTATACTATAAAAACTACCTTCTTTATCTAATTTAAAATTACATTAGAATCCCTGGATATCTCAAAATTTTAAAAATTATTTCGCTACTTTTTAAAGGCTTTTTTAAAGTAACTAAGGTATTGATATAAATCATAATAAACGATACTTTTTTCTTTAGGTCATTCATTATAAGTTTCGTAAAGCCATGGTTTCAATTCCTGGTCTGAATTCAATTTATGAATTGTAATTGGTCTTTGGAAGGGCTTGACATTCATCGGGCTAGTGTCTTAACACTGTCTCACCCGTGGGTGAGCCACATTAAATGAAAAGGAGAATTTAATCGATTGTTTGCTATTGGACTCACAAATAGAGGCGATGGACTGTGGCGACATGGCGGACATCTTCGTGGTGCCATCGAGCGAGACCTGAGTCCCCTGCGACGTTAAGTACCGATTCACCATTGGTACAAAGCTGAAATTAGACATACAGTATTAATTTAATCACAATTTTCAATGAACTTCTAATAATAAAAGATGAAAGGAAAACATTAATATGAATTCATAACAATGACAGTAATAATAATTAATCGCCTATAAAACGAGCCAACAAAATTTAAGTAAGGAGAGCCGTGGGAGAGTCATGCTGAAGAATATGCTGACGCAATAATTGCGCCGGCTCGTCCGAAATGATACCACGGGCTCACAGAATGCTCAACGGGAAACGGTACTTGTACTGTGTTTCGCTGAGTGAGTGAGAATATGGGAGGCCCTTAAAAATGCCATTTGAGTGGCGTAAAAAGCCGGCAACACAACCAATGCGCGGACTGTGGCGCGGTTGTCCATGGGCGGCGGTATTCTCTTACTATATATGAGACCCACCTGCTTCGTTGTCCGCTATAATATATTAAATAAAATATATTACCTCAGATCGCAGACACCAGGCGAATCGTAATTGCTGGAGTTGTTGCCATTGCCGCCAGAATTACTGATCACGGCGCTATTCGCCGACATATTGCTGTGACTGTCGCGGTGCACGCGATTGTGGTGACTGTAATATACAAATTACAATTATTTACAAACCCTCTAATTCTTTAAATTAAAAACAACATATGTATATATTTGATGTGGTTTTTAATTTTAATTGATGATGTGATAAAGAGGTTTTAAGTTGTAATTACCCCAGCTTTGAACCGATATCATGCAACACGTAAAAAAGGTGGTAGATTCGAGAATATTTGCTTCTAAGAGAAGAATCGAGTTTGTCGAAGCAGTGTCTTCGAATGCATGACGGATCTTTCGAAATATTTACTAAAATGTCTAGAACCCAAATACTGTTAAATATGGTTGGGCCGGCCAAAGCGACACGCGTCCTAACTACTCAAAGCCTGACATGCGAAAAGTTCTGTAACCCGTAAATGTTTCCCATCGTGCTCTGCGACATCGGGCGACATGTCCCGAGACGCGTGTGGCGGCAACTTGCACGAGCCATCGGCGGCGCAGGCCTACCGCACTCGCATTGCACGTGCATCCCTTGAGCTTCCCGTTTCGACATGCGCTGCCCGCTCACCTATAGCTACGCGGGGAGATATCACCGATCCGCGGGCGCGCATTATAAATCGCCGAATCTACGACCACTGAACGATATTACTATAGGATAACCCGGCTCGCGTGCACTAGTAAATGTTAATTTAAATAGTGAGGATAAATATCAAGAATGTAGAAAAATCTATTACTTCCGCCACGGCAAGTAGTGCTCCTATACACGTATATTTAGTGTCTGGCGATGAGATCGCGAGACAAATGTCTCATAGTGAAAACCTTTACCGTATAAGATAGCTGTCCCTAACGAAGGTGCGCCCGCACACGCTGCACTCGTAGCAGGGTCCGGCCGCATGCGTGCGAATGTGTAGCGCGAACTGCGACTTGGACGTGAACGTCATGGAGCAGCGTTCGCAGCTCAGCGGCTTGTCAGCCACGTGCGACCATCTGTTGCAAATAACATTCATTAGAGACACAGATTATATATTGTGGACTAAGCACGCGGCAGTTGGGAGTCATGAACTCAGATGGTAGACTTCTGTGTACCGCGATAACAACCGCCTTCGCCGGATTCAGAGGACCTAGCTACGTCGACAGACTCACCCCGGTGAGCTTCCAACCGGATGCTCAGGCGGCCCTTGAAACTCCCCAGCGGCTCAAGCCGAGGTGCGTGTCTCGCAGGAAACACGAACTTTGCGCTAGTCGCGGCTAAAAATTAAAGCCACGGCAATCCTATGGCTCGCACGAAAGGACCGTGTGACGCTGTGGTGGCTGTATGGCCAGCAGCAAATAGCCCTTCCGAAAAAAGTGATACTCAGCGTTAGATAGTAATTATACCGTTTCGTTGAGTGAGTGAAGATATCGCAGGGCATTAAAAATGCCGCAAAAATCCGGCTACACAAACAATGCGCGAACTGCGGCGCAATGGTCTATTGTCATTAAACTGGAAACGCTATTCTGGCCATCAGCAAGAAGCCCATTCACCCTACCTGGTAACACTTGACCACTCTCATCAAACAATATATTACATAATTTAATTTTAATTAATGTTTATTCTCACCTATGAGCCGTGACGTAACTCTTCACAGCAAATCTTTTCTGACATATATCACAAGCGTAGGGGCGTTCCCCTGAAATTTACACAAAATATTACAGACTATATGTATCTGTAATATGAACCATAGACTACGTAAACAAACAAAGCAATGCACAAAGGGTGCGTTCCACTTGACACGCACAACGCTCAAAATACGTTGAGAAAATATGAGCAGTTGGAGCGTCCGTAGTGGAAGGCACCCAAAGACGGCAAGATGCAATCAAAACAATACGCTATTAAAATAGAATAACTAAAAAAGTGAAATGAACCTTTCGATATTTTGAATGTCAGTTTAAAAATGATGATACAGCTAATAAAAATGATAACAGTTGTCGGTGCCACATCATTTGGCCTAGAATTTAGAACAAATCCAACAAACTAACGAAAACTATAGTTTCAATAGTGATTTTTTTAATATACAGTAAAAACTCTATTCGCGGGGTGTATGTTCCATAGATATGCCGTGAATTCAGAAAGCCTGAATACGTAATGATAATTTATATGTGGTTATACTTTCCTATGTGACAAATAAAATAAAAACAAATACATATTTTATTCACTGAGTTATAAGGTTGCTTTCATTCTGTTTATTTACATTTTCAAAAATACCGATCGCGGCTATGTTTTAGCATATGATATTCGACATTGAGGTTTTTACTCCTCGACGCGGCGATTCTTAACAACTTACCTACTATAATAAGCTGTCTTATATATGTCTTTTACTATGTATATTGGATCCGCAGATAAAGAAATTTTTAGCCGCGAATATAGGATTTGGGTCGAATTTTTTCATCCACGAATGAAGTAAGAGCTTTTACTGTACAGAAAATTTGTGGCTGAAAACTGAAATTTCAACACTTCGACTAAAGTTTTAGTTTTGTTTTCGTTTATTCAATGGAACATTTGCTAGTGCCGTTACTGAATGCAGTTTGCCGTCTTGTATCAGAAGCGTTCATGCAATCTGCGATTTGATTATATCAAGCAATCGACCATCACAGTTTTCGAAAGCATAGATCAAGAGCCTGTGTATTTATTACATATTAAAAATATGTCAAGCTTATGAAGCTATATTTTACGCAAATGTTAAAGAGAGTGTTCTTGCTAATATTTTGTTGAACAAGTATGTACAAGTAACAATAAGTTGAACGAATAATATACAATAAAATTGCAGACTAGTGAATTTCTGGCCTTATGGTCAACAAAATGTCTGCAGAAAACTCTCTCTCTGTACAAAAGCCCGTTTACCTATCACAAACCACATTCAAACTAAAACAACAACGTTAGTCAGACCCGGCTTAGACCATCGATTCGTTTTTACGGCACGTCTTGATATCTATTGTGATGAGAATCATAGTTTTGAAACGGAATCGAGAACGGTACTGTAAACGAACCGATAGTTTAGAAAAGGTCTTACGTAGGGTTGCCACATATAGAGCCGGGTGCGGTTCCCGAAAGCCGAGCACGTCAAAGACAGAGGGAAACCCAAATAGATGGCAACCCTAGGCTTACAGTACAGAACTCGTTCTCCATACCGGTATGAATGCGCTTGTGAATGTTGAGGGTGGATTTCTGTGTGAAGCGTTTGTAACAGACATCGCACTCGAAGGGCCGCTCGCCTGTGTGTGTGCGCATGTGTATTTCCAAGTAGGGCTTGCAAGTGAACGCCGCCGGGCACTCCATGCACTGATAGGGCCGCCCTTGCACTACCCACCAACAACGTTAATAGCCTGGCACGTGGCACCGACAACCGCGCAGCATGGCGGCAATGCAGATGGAGCGACACTCACCCGTGTGCGTCCTTTTGTGGATGTTGAGCGTAGACTTCTGCGCGAACCGCTTGAGGCACACGTCGCACTGGTAGGGCCGCTCGCCCGTGTGCGTGCGGTTATGGATCTCCAGGTACTGCTTGCAGGTGAAGGCCGCCGGACACTGTAGGCACTGGAAGGGCCGGCCCTGCACTGTATGCCGGTCTGATTAGCGGAGTAGACGGTGTCCCAGCAGCAGCCCGACCCTGTTGCTCGCCGCCTGGCCGGCGTGGGCAGCAGAGAGAGTCGGGCAGCTGCCGTCAGCGAATGAGTGTGAGAGCGGAAGGCCCCCGCCCGCGCCCGCGCCCGCATACCGCCCGCGCGGCCCTAAGCCCGCGAGACGCAACGTACCTGAGTGCGTCCGCTTGTGAATGTTGAGACTCGACTTCTGCGTGAAGCGCTTCAGGCAGATGTCGCACTGATACGGCCGCTCGCCCGTGTGCGTCCGCGTGTGAATCTCCAGGTATTGCTTGCAGGTGAAGGCCGCGGGACACGACAGGCACTGGAGATCTTTGACCACACAGAAGTATTTATTTAGATCAGTGCCATATTTTACGCTATTATATTTCAGTTACACATTGACTC
>DWCF01001202.1:0-32993 GCA_018230265.1 Delias oraia
CATTTCTTTAAAATAAATTGAATATAACTTACCATTTTCTTGTTGATCAAATGGACTAGGCAATTCAGGCGGTTGTGGAATAACTTGAAAAAGCTCAGCCACGTCCGGCGTTGGATCTTTCCCTTCAGAGCGGCGCTGGAGTTGGTGTATCTGTTCCATCTGAAGATGTTTCACTGAACGAACATGCTGTAACAAAGGCAGTCGGTGTGGGGCGCTGAAGCCACACAAAGCACATCGGTATACCCTAGGTCTATCACGTGGTATTCTTGATGAACCATCGCGCAGGTGTCTCAATAAAAGCGCAGCAGCCTCGTGCCGAGCACCGGCTGCATGCAATTGCAATTTATGCGCCGAGTTAGTGTAGTAATCACACGCACAGCATCTCACTTGGACACCACCCACACCAGCGCCACCAGTACCCACTCCACCACAAAACTTAAGTTTCCATTCGTTCCTCGGGCCACCCTCTTTCACATGATTAACGTGTTGTAGCCTTTGCAGATGCTTGTCAGTCTTGCAGTGAAGTTGGAAGTTTGCTTTTAAATTTGTTTTGTATGTGCACAATTTGCAAACGTAATGCCCAGCGACTAGGGCGAGTATCTCTTGCTCTCTTATTTTAGTACGGTCCTGAGCTAAGTGGTGACCGAGAGCCTCTAAGGAATCAGTAGAGAAACAATTGCAAATGCAGCAATGGTAGGTTCTCTCTGGTTCAGGATCAGCCGGTTCTGGTGGTGGTTCCATCGCATCTGGGTTCAAGCCTACGTCTAAATGAGCACCCAGTTCAGGCGGTGATGGCCCCGGACCCCCCGTCATCAGTTGGATCATCAAGGCCTGGTTGTATGCCATGTCTGCTAATGCTGCTTCTGGGTTGGGAGGTGGCGCATCTGCGCTATGGAAGTGAAGTAAACTTTCAAGTTGCTGTTGACTCTGTTGTCTGTGATGTAGTGCTGATAGCGTTTGCATATGTTTAACGTTTTGCTGCAGAACGAGCATGTTATGAGTATGTTTTTCAGATGTCATATGTATTCTCAGATTTCTCGCTACGTTTGTCTCATAATTGCAAACATCACATCTGAATGTAGGCTTTGGTTTTTGACCTAATGGCGAATGATGCGGTAGAGGTGGTTTGTGCACTCCAGGTGGTGTATGTTGAGTGGGAGGCAAGTTACTTTCTCCTGGGTTACCACCGTTTTGTAATTCTTGCATGTTATTCAGATGTTTGTCAGATTGCATATGGATGCTTAAGTTTCCTTTTGTTGTCGTAGAGTAGTTGCATACCTCGCATCTGTATGGTTTATATCCGCAGGTGTAAGTTTCTCCCCTTGCTAACCGCGGATGGGGTTGACCAGCGATGCAATAAATGCAACTTGTTTCAGCTTCAGGATGCTTTTCTTTCATGTGAATTTCTAAAGTTTCTTGGTATTTATAATGCCAGTTGCACTTTGGACACTTGAGAGTTTTACATGAATTTCGGCTGTGCATGCCAGATAAAGGTCCCCCTAGTCTACCCGAATTTAAAATAAGCTCACATTTCGGACAGTCAGCACCAGACGGTCTTCCACCCAAATGATCTGGACACACCCCTATCGTAGTCCCAGAAAGAAAAGCTGGCGGTGCAGCCTGAAATGGTGGTGAAGAGTTAGGACTAACTCGTGGCTGAACCGAGGCATTGATGGTATGCGGATGTGCGACAGATATTAGAGAATGTTGTGGTAACAATGATTCAGCCATTGATCTCGGCGGCCTCCAAGCAGGTGGGCTTGGCCTCCGGTCATCACACGAACCATTCAGCAACATACTGTCATTATCTCTATCGGGAGTCATAAGATCTGGTCTCTTTTCCATTGATGGACTCGACAGCTCTGAAATATTAGCAGGACTGCCAGATATGGAAGCACGTTGTGGTGCCGCTGCACCTACTGGTTCTAAGAATGAGACTAGTGGTTCTTTATCTTTACCAACACATTGGATGATTGCTGATGCATTCTCTCTTGATAACGCATCCTTTTCAGAATCTAGTAATGATAAACTGTGATCGGATTGTGCATGCGCCACGAACGATTTGGCATAACCGAAGCTAAGCTTACAAATAAAACACATCAGAATTGGTTTCACTGGTACGCTTACGCACTCAGGAGCTGGAGAGTGGGGTTTCGGAGTCTCTTTACCACGAAAACTGAACACGCGATAACTGTGCATCACGGGTGCATCGGGCCTCGCCCTAGCCCTCTCTGCAGCTAGCCTCCCATACAGGGCTCCGTATAAAGATGGATTTCTTGACACATAGAATGCACTTGCTATTTGCGGGAATTCAAGCTGCCTTTCAACGACGTTGCTATCTCTGCTATCGACAATGCAACCGGGTTCTATCTTATGCAAGTCCGAAAGGCTGGTTTCACCCTCTGATAGCTCAGGATCCTCTATGATGTAGGCTGAGCCATCGGGGTTGTAAACGATTTTACCATCGAAGTGTTCTACGTCCGAGGATAGAGGTGGCGAGTCACGGCGCGAGCTGAGATCTACGGCGTCCGGTGCGGCGGGAGGTGAAGTGGGCGCGGGGGCGGAGGAGGGTGCCGGTGTGGGCGCAGCGGGAGCTGCTGGCGCGGCCCGCGGATCATCCTCAGGGCTCATAGTGCCGTCGTCTTCGTCGTCAGGCTCGAGCGAGGCGGAACTCTGCGGATCGTCGCGTTTGCGGCGCCGCTTGCGCTCCAGGGGCGGGCCGCTAGCGGGTCCGCCGGGCTGCAGCGGCGTGGGCATGGCGCCGAGCTTCAAAGGCCGGCATCACATGCTTTCCTGCAACCAAAAACGTATAGCGGTAATTTTTTTATACAAACAAAGTTACATATTGTAACCGATCGTAAACAACGCGAATGGTAAGGTAGTTGGAAATAAAAATAATAAATCTAAAGCTAACAATGAATTTAAGTGTGAGTACTTAAATTAAAATCCACAATAGTCGTCCCTTATCGCGCTGGCCTTTGCGCAAGCAAATGCCATCATTTATCCCAATGACAGCCTGTCACTTCTGTCAACGGCGACACTATTACAATTAAGCAACCAATAGTATTGGAACTCTATAAACGAAAACTCTCACAGCCAGACATGCGATAATAGTCCTTGTCATATTACACATAGAGACACGATATGTATCCAAAACAGCTAATTCCACGTAGGCGGAGTAATTCCAATGAAAATTTGTTAAAAAATTGAGATTAAGCCATCATCTGCGTTATCTTGGGCGTTATCATTGATAAAGATCGTGTTTCATACATAGCTGTTTAACGAAGTTACAAATATAAGAATTTCTACTTATTTATTTAGTTGACAGACTTGAGATAGCTAATCACTCGATTGACACATGACATAATTGATGGAACTAGAAATAATTTAGTCAATAATATATACGATTTTAGGTGACTTTCATAATCGATTCTTATACAGGTATCTGTAGCTATGCCACACATATGTAATTCTTTGCAATGACTAATGAGTGAATAAATAACCGTACGAAGGATATATAACATTCCCACCTAACCGGAAGTGTATTATAGATAAGGTTTCTACACAAATTATACTTTTTTTAACAATTAGAAGTCCTTCATGATAGTTCATTTGTGGACAGCCGCGCCTATTTCAATGTTTACTTTACTAACGGTCGAGTACGAAGCCCTGGAGAGCGATTGTGCGATAAATTATACAACAGCAGAATTTTGATAAAGTTAATATTTACTTAAATGACAGACTGTGTGAAAGAAGTATATTGTGTTGATTTCGGTTAGGAATTAAAATTCAAGGTAAAAATAAAAATATTCTGATAAGAAAATTTTTCCCTCAGTAGTTAGTGGAATATACCTATCTACGTTTTCAATTTAATATTGTGCAACATTAAAAAGGCTTTAATTGACATTGCCGTTAATGCTGCAGTTAATTTTGAACGCTAATGCGTACGCGAAGATAATTAGGGACGTGAGCGCTTCAAGAACATTTGTCATGGCTCAATTTTCCAAACAGAAAAGCTTTAAGTTTTACATTAGGTTATTGTAAGCTTTTTCTCAAACAAATAGTGAGTAAGCCATTTCTATTCTCATAAATGCGATGATTAAAACTCTCGTTCAAGCTTAAAAGCTGCACATTCTAATAAGCGAGATGGAATGTAATTCAAATTGAACTCGTTTTACACTCAGTATAATAAAACAAATGCAAATTTATGCTGCGCGTCTATAATTTGAGTTTTGCGATGTTCCAAAGTGGTATTCAATAAGTTTAATATTTAACAAGAGCGCACGTGCAGGGATTCCCATCATAACACTGACAATGAGTGTTGTCAATTACCGCCATTGCCCTGATGGGAGCTGCAGAACTAATTTCCAATGAAGGCACACATTGCAATGTATTCAATCAGTGTACAGCGTGAGAACAGTACACACACAGACCATACAATGTGACATTACAACTAACGAAGCCCGCATGATTGCATCACAGGTTTTTACTAATTGAAATCAACTAAGCATTTATATAATATAAGCATAGGCATATATATCTCTTATGGTATAGAAGGCAGCGTAGCAGGCAGGTCTCTTAAATTAGGAGATCACTGCCGTTCTTGGACTACCGTGCCACAATCCTCGCTTTGGTTGTGTTGCCGGCTTTTTTAATGCGATTTAACGTAAAAATTTTAAAAGCCTTCGAAATCCTCACTCACGTAGCGAAACAAATTACAAGTAATGTTTCACGCTGGTATACTGTGAGCCCGTGGTATCACTTTGGACAAGTCTGCGCAATAAGTAGGTAATATAGGTAATCAGCAAATGCTTCAGCCTGACTATCCTATAAGTGTGACGATGGTAATACATTCGCCCGGCCATTTCAAGCCGAAGGCCATTCCAAAGGCCAAATAATAAATTTATTTATACTTTTTATTATTCGGACTGGGATCGAACCCGATACGTCTCGCTTCGTAGTAGGCTTATAAGACATTGGTCTCATAAGCCTCGCTAAGTGTAGCTACGAGGCTATCTAAAGATAAAACTACAAAAATATAAAGTAGGTAACTCTTTACTTCGTAGCTTACCAACTGATGAAATTATATAAGATTCGAAGACGTCATTTTAAACTCAATTTAAATGAAATGTAGATTGAATTAGAATTTTTTACTTTTATAGATTCATTTTAAAAGCACTATATTTCTGTAAAAGTTGAAATTCGAGGCCCAACAAGGGCTGGGCGTGTCCATGGGTGTAAGACCGCTTATCCTAGGTGAAGCCAGGAGCTCATATGCCTTCGTTGTTATTAAAAAAAAGTACAGCCCTTTATTGACACTTCAAATCCAAGCATGATTTTTTAATAGATATAGGAATTTAGTCAATATATTATTAAAATTAAGGTTATATGTAAAATATTTTTTTGGTTCTCTCATCAAAGTAAAATTTATAATTATATTACAGCATAAAGAAATTTGATACATGACTAACAATAATATTAAAAAATTTCTCAAAAATTTGTCGATAAAGGTGATGATTGTATTAACCCATTAGTGCATAGAGTTTATTAATGCCTTTTTCATATATGTAATATATTTTCATCTCGAGTGTATTTGACCATTAAATTATATCAAATATTTAATCAATATGAAAGTTTAGATTTTATAGCCCGTCATGTATATTAATATATATTGTTATATATCATTTTATAGCCGGAATGTGATACCAATAGTATTACCACTTCAAATATATATTACACTACTGTTTAAAAAAAAATAAACGGTTAGTAAAACATACATAACTTCTAAAATAACAATTTTATTGTTTGATTTTTCGAACGTTATGCACTAATGGAGTAAGTTAGCTTAGAACGTGAAACTGTATATAAGGACTCATTAATGCTCGGTCTAAATGCAGTTCGTGATCCATGGATCACTTTCGAATGTGAATTTACTGTTTATTAGAAACCACGACAATCACTGCCTTTACCACTTTCGTTCGTAGCTGTTATTATCATAAATAATTCAACAAGTTGTGGGGGGAAATTTATGAAATGCATTTTTCACCAATCAGATACAAATGAAAGCTTACATCAACAACTTAAATACCTTTGTTGTTTTTAATACAATTCAAATCACATATTCCCTCTGCCTCTTGAGTCTTATAAGAAACGAAAATCCAATAGGATATGGTAAAGATGTATGGGAATAATGGAAGATGAATGATGGCGAAGATTATTAAGTTAATAGTCCATGTATAACGTAATGGAGGTAGTGTTACATGGGAACGGTGGAGGCAGTGGCGTTACATGGCAAGGATTCAGTGTAACGCTACCATTACGCGATAATAGGATGAACGTATTTTTTACAAATTTCTCATATTTTATGCTTAGTAATTTAAAAGGAAATTTATGGAATTATTCCAGATACGTTTGGTAAATCATTATCTTTCAGAATCAACATCCAGTGTATTGTGGCTATGAAATATAATTTTATTTCATCGAATTATATTACATTATAGAACCTTCCTGCCACGACCTTGTAAGATTCCACGACGTCTGGGTTTGATATCCGGTCTAAATGTAATTTGATTTGTAAATTTATTCGATTTTTGTAACGGCTTGACAGGACCGGGTGTCTGTCTCAATATCTACGTAGTTTCACCCGTGGGAGAGCCATGCTGAAGCATATTCTGACGCACTAATTGGGCCGGCTCGTCCGAACTGATACCACGGGCTCACAGAATACTCAGCGTTAACCGGTACTTATACTGTGCTTAAGCGGCGTAAAAAACCGGCAACAAAACCAATGCACGGACTGTGGCGCGGTTGTTCATGGGCGGCGGTGTTTTCTTACCATATTGGAGATCCACATGCTCCGTTGTCCACTATACTATAAAAAAGAGAGCCATGCTGAAGCATATGTTGACGCACTAATTGTGTCGCATTGATACTATGTTTCGCTGAGTGAATTAGGTTACCGGAGGCCCTCTAAGTTATACAGCTTAAGCGGTGTATAAAGCTTGTAACACAACAACGCGCATATTGTGGCGCGGTTGTCCATTAATCCAACTCTTACCATCAGTGGACACTTCTGGCCCGTTGACTGCTATATGTAAATAATACATATGATTAATTTATATATGTATTAAAAAAGACATATTTAATTAAACAGTAGATTCACAGCATTGTAGAATAACTAATTTTAAAAAATGTGTAGGTACGTTCATGAAAATTGTTTCTTACATAGTAGAAGTGGGAGTGGTTTAACATGGCCATTCCATTCATTCTGTGATCAGCGAGCATATAATATAAACGTAAAAGTGACAAGCAACAAAGTAATTGGCAAATGCAATTTGCAAGCATTACATTGCTAGTGCTTGAGCATTAGAGCTAAATACCTTAATATAACCTACTCAACGTCAATCGGCAAACTCAAGGAGAAAGTCGTAATTAAATACGTTTCTAATTACAAAGCGTATGTGAAATGTGAGGCTTAACCGCGCGTTAATTTGTTATTTGAATTAACCCCAAAACGTCCTCAAATCCAACAAATTACAAGGCCGAGTACGTGAGCAGTATTTATCTAAATAGGATCGAATCATAAAGAAGATGATTTTATGATTTATTTGCTTTCGAAGCTAATTGCGTGAGGCGCCTGTCGGCTGTCGCTCGGTATTAGCTACAAGAGGGAAATTTGGACGAATTATCCTTGATTATAATTTCTTTTCACGTTAAAAAATAAGAAAACTGTGCTCGGGATGCGAATATTTATTCAGCAGTTGTAAGACCGAGTTTGTGGAGACTTGCAGTCCTCGCATGATGTTGCAGGTTACCTGGCAGGCGCCAGTCAGCCCATGTGCTCTCAGGAACCGTCAATTTTCGCCTGTAATTATTACGGACCCTTCGATACTTATTTCTATTTTTTCGGATGCTTAATTGTTGCAACAGATGACTTTTTTGTCGAACCACCTCAAAGAGAGCGGAAAGGCATCAAACGTTGCGTCGAATTTTGAAATAATTATACATAAATAGTCCCTTGAGCGAGCGATTAAGACAATTTCTGAGGCAAATTGCCGCGGACGAGTATAATAGCACACGCGCTCCCTCATAAATATATCTGGATTATGTTTTGTACGAGATTAAGATTGATTCGGTCTCGATGCCTTCTGCCGTAATGTCCGGCACAAATTTCGATCGTGTTAATATTCCCAATCGATATTCTCTTTTTGTGTGTGATTTGTGGGATAATTACCGCCGACACATTGGCGTGCGTCATTAAAAGATAACGGGTGGTGCGTAATTAATGATCGATACATGTGAGATAATTAATTAGCGGCCGATGCTGGATGCTGAGGCGCCCGGGGCCGGCCACAAAAAACAATGACGTGCGCTTTTCGGCTGAACCGGCGCCGGAGCCGCGGCGACATCCGCCGATCTGTACGGCCCAGCTCTCTATAATTTCGTAGACCACGAATTAGTTTTAATCACATTTCAGTGAGATGAGCGTGACGAACGACTCTCGAGAATGTGTCATTAATGATAATTTAAATGATTTGAGTTTTTTCTCGTGGCGCAATTATGTGGCTTTAGGCGTGGGTTTCATTTATTTCTCATTGAAATGACATTTTTTAAAATTATAGCCGCCGTATCAAACAATTGCAAGCAGTGGTGAGTATCAGGAATACTATTGTACCGAGTTGTTTTATCAAATGGCGAGGAAATCAGTTGCATAAACACAGGAATGTATTATAATTGTTGAATTGATTTGTTGGACGAAAGAATTTCAAAGCGTATTGTATTCAAGTCGTAAAGCGCGAAGGGTTTTAGTATTTCATAAAGTTAAGTTGACCTCAAATCAATAACAATTAATATTCTCGCGAATCGTTGATACAAACCGGCTCTTCCGAAATGATACCACGGGCTCACAGAATACTCAGTGTGAATAGGTACTTGTAGTCTTGTACTATGTTTCGCTGAGTGAGTGAGGATATCGGCCCTTAAAATACCACGTAAGCTGGCATAAAAAGCACAGCACAACACATTACACAACCAAAGCACGGTCTGTGGCTCGGTTGTCCATGGGCGGTGGTGTTCTAAAAAAATTTTAGTTGACCTAAAATCAATAATAAATCAATAGCAATTAAGATTCTCACGAATCCCTGATACATCAAAGCCGTGGTCCATCGGTCTGCGTGTGCGCAATTAAAACGAAACCAGCAATCAGCCGCCATGTTTGTACGGGCGATGTTAATAGCGATCGGTAATTACACATCAGCATCATGCTATCGTTGTTTCTCGGAACACTGATCGGATTAATAGAACCTATTTTAGACGAATTAGGTGTTTATCTTAATGATCTTTTTCGGAATTCTGAGGTATGTCTTGCCTGAGTCGAGGTAACATTCCCGAGTTAGCGGAAAAGCATTCTGACAGGATATAGTTGTTAACTTAATTAAGTTTGGTTTAACGAATAATGGAACTCGTAGCAAATAAAAACTACTGGTTTACTAAAAATCTGTTATACTGAGTATTATGTAATAGATATCCACCTACAGGCCAAATTCAGACTACACACCAGTCTACAAGGTTGAGTATATCTAAAAGTATAATGATGGAGTCGGGGTCAGTAACAAGATTGTAGGATTATAATATAATTATTTATAAGTAGTAGACGACTAAGGGAATACCGGAAGGCGGGCAGCAGCATAACTGAACTGCGATCGTCAAAACTCCTGCCAAGCGTGGCGATTATCCAAACATCCCCTCATGGGGGAGGCCTATGTCCAGCAGTGGACGTCTTACTCTTTTGTCAAATTTAGCATGATACTTCTGACAACTCGCAGTAGAGATATTTTAGTTAGTTACATAATTATACTATCATCATATCATAATATAATAAATACAGATAACAAAATAGGGCAATTTCTGTGTAAGATCTGTCAAAATTATTTGTCTAAATTTGACATATATACGTAATATTTGGTGACTTTATTGTAATATGTGTAAGTATGTGTATGTGTGTTTGTGGTAAGATATTTCTGTTTGTTTTCATGTGTAATATGTGAATGTACCCAATAAATAAATAGCCACGCGTCTGTACATTCAAACTCACTAACACTCACTCCCTTTTCACCTGTGCGAGAGCCATGCTGAAGCATATGGTGACGCACAAAATGGGCCGGCTCGTTTGAAGTGATATCACGGGATCACAGAATACGCAGCGTGAAACAGTACCTTGTACTGTGTTTCGCGGAGTGAGCGATGATATCGGAGCCCCTAAAAAGGAAGCTTAAATGGTGTAAAAAGCCGGCAACACAACGCGCGTTTATTGATGGGCGACGGTGTTTTCTTACTATGAGACCCACCTCCTCCGTTGTCCGCCATGCTATAAAAAAAACAACAGATTTAATATAACTAGGTGCAATATTCGTGTCAAAAGGTATATCGCGGTATATGAAACTAGCTCCCTACATCCGGGGTGTGTATCCAAATTCAATTACAAAAAGCCTCCGCGAAGTGTGCACCCGGGCCTCCCAACGGGTGTATAACAACTCAATTTCTCCATATTATTAAGACGGTGGGGTGAGGGGTGAGTAGGGTTAGGAAGAGCACAAAAAGAATGCTAATTTAAAATTCTTATTGCCGTGTTTGTATGCGCGCGCGCCTTATGTATCACCCGCGTAACAAGAGAAACCGCCCGAGCGGGTAATTTCAATCTAATATTCAATTTGAGTCGAACTTCAGCCATCTTTTATTTATTTTCCGGGATCTGAACGTTTTTCATGAATTCACCACTTTATTACTCTTACTCTCCCGTCTTCAACGTCGCCAAGCGTCTTATGACTGTCATTTAACTTCGCGTTCATTGTCTTACCCTATATGACAGTGTTCCCCAACCTGTGGTCCGCGGATTTGAAGGCTTCCGCGAATATATTTATGAGGTTTGCGGTTTCATCCACACTATATATAAATGCTAGTAATAACTATAATAAATACCGAATCTCATTTTTTGCTATTTATTTTATTACGGGGTCCGTGAAAACTGTCCTTTCTAGAGGTCCGTGGCTGAAATAGGTTGGGAATCGCTGCTATGATATGCTGTGAAAAACTATTTAATATATAGATACATTTTCTTTATGAGTAGAAAGTTATATAATCTAGTAAAGATTTTTATATAAGTAACTATATATTTTACTATATATACCTAGTCAGGTAAAAGTTAGTAGATGCATACTAAATATTATTACTAATGAATTTCCAACATCACAGTTAATCAGTTCCTTTTGATTTTATATCAATGAATGCTTCGGACTATTTTGACCGAGTATAAAAATGGTATCGAAAAAGTACGACAAGAAAACGAATAATTATTGGCAGTGATTGATACAGTTGTTTTTTAACAAACTAAGTTAATATTAATTTCTTGGATAGAACAGTGAAATTGATTAGTGTTGCTTCCGTAACAGCCACTAAATTTGATTGGTCATTTCAATAGCATAGATAATGACTCTATTCCACGCAATATTCAAATAAATGTCAAATAAAGCGGACAATGAATATTTTGCGACTTACCGCTTGTACTTACAAGAATATTGCTCTGAATATAGTTACGGATTAGCGGCCGTTGCGATCGATGATCCAATGATTTCGAATTAAATGTCTTTACAAGTTGCAGACCAATGTATGAGTAAATAATGTGATGTTACAGTTTTAGGACTGCACCGCACGCGTGACTCTGCTTGGGTTGACGCAGGTTGTGTACTGTTGACCCTTATTCTAGATAAGCCTTGCTCATTTACATCCTGATTGTTATTTAAAAAAAAACAATTGAAAAGGTTGTCATTTATGCAGGGCATATATAAGCTTTAATACTTTTGTTTACTTCAATTCGAGGACACCAAAAACCTGCCTTTTTTGATATTATCAGTACTGCATCTATTGCTTGATTATATAAGACATAATAGTTAGCGTGATACAGTACTTGTACTGTATTTCGGAGAGTGAGTGAGGATATCGGAGGCCCTTAAACGGCGTAAAAAGCCGGCAACACAGCCATATGCAGACTGTGGCGCGGTTGTTCATGGGCGGCGGTGTTCTCTTACCATATAGGAGACTCACTTTCTCCTTTGTCCACTATACAATAAAAACAAAATACGTATCGACATTTTTCTATTGACACCAGTTTTAGGTTTACCTTTGGGTCTGATCTTGAGAAGAACTTCCTAATAAACTTATAAGCCAGTGTATCTCTGACTATACATACCAACCATGGCAAAGGCGCGTCAAAATATTAATACAACGAATTCAAAGTCAATATTAAATACAATTTCGCCTTGATAGAGTTCCAAAAATATAGAGATGACCTCACTGTTGTTCTAATATCACGATATTTAAATCGGTTCGTGACAGATTTCAGCTATCCTTGACTTTAAACAATACTTGTTTACGCCTCTCTTAATTCGAAAGTGTATCATTATGACAACGTATCATGTTTTAAATGTTACAGTAACTAGAACAGCATGCAAATATTAGAGACATAAGTTTTGAAATGTCAAGACGCAGTTTTTTATGTTCATTAATATTAAGGACACACAAGTAGATACTTTTCTTTATGGTTCAACGTCAATTTACCCAACCTTGAGTAGTATTGCCCAAATGCAAGACCAAGACCAAGACCGCCTAATTTTAGCTAAACCAAGACTGACCAAGTGAGACTTGAGAAAAAACAAGACTAAGCTTACAAGGCTCTTGCATCTTGCAGCTATTTTTTTAGCCAGTGATATTTTGAATTTCTCATTAAATCTTTAAATATATTTTATAAATCTGGCTGGTCCTTACTATAGCTATGCTAATTCAGGCTCAAATTGTTCCTATTCTGATAGATTTTTTAAAGATCTGAAGTAAACTCTGAAGTAAACGTACCGGAAAACGGAGTGGGACGTCCCGCCACGCGATGGAAAGACGATCTCATGAAGGTCGCGGGCACCCGCTGGATCCAGATCGCTCAAGATCGTAATAGGTGGGCGTCTTTGGGGTAGGCCTATGTCCAGCCTTGGACTTCACAGGCTGATGATGATGAAGTAAATTGCATTTGGGCAACACTAGTCTTGAGTATTCTTTAGAATGCTAAAGTTTTAAAAAGTAGGATTTTAAGTTCTTCCATTATATAATGTCTGAGCAGTAAACCTTATGTCTAATAGAAAGGCTTTGACTGAGGAAAGTTTGTAATTACAGTTTATTGCAGTGTGTTCAGAAAGCGTGCAAGGGCGGTTCCTGTTAAGTCGCTCGGCGAATTGTTTGCTGCGTCTGCACACTGGTTGGATTAAGTGCTAGTATTTTTAATGTAGCTTTAATGTCGTATTTTTTCAGTCAAAGTAAAACTTCGAGATAAATTAGAATGTGTTTGAAGCGCACTGTGAACACAGCTTAAGGTTGTAATTCATCAGGCACCCACTCGTGGCTGCATTCATAAAAAATAATAAATTACAGAAAAGCGAGACAGATAAAGAGACATTGTCGTATGATAAATGATCAGATTTAGATTTGGAACCAAAACTAAAGGTGCCTCATAACGAACGCGAGTCCCGTTTATAATTATAATTAATATTCCAACAGTATTAAAGTGGTCGGTGGTAAAAAACGATTCGATGCGAGAATTAATAACAAACAAATGGGCTACCTGGCGCGTTTTTTGTGTCCGACACAGGTAGAGTCGCTGCGATGAAAGCTCATACGCTGTCTTAGCTTTGAAACATTGCCCGTTTTGATACGGTTGCAGCTTTTTATTGCAACGGCCTCATTCACGGTCTCAAAGTAAACAAGGTGAAAAAAGCCACATTTCGCTACCTGATAACAGATGGCGACAACAGAGATAGCGCAACATTCGCTTTACCAATATGAAATATGAGTTGAATGCACTCACAAAGGTTTCGAGTTTCTTGGAGTGTGACTTTTAAAAAGAAAAAAAACAGTGCGTCTGTAACGAGAGACCATCGATTTTGAATCCGGGACAAAAGGGGACTCTTAAATGCGAGACCATAATGACAAAACAGAAATATGATTTCGATTAAATCGTGCAAAGGGAATGGCGCGATTGGCCATGCCGTTGAGAGAGTGAGCCAGCCGTGGTTAGTAATAAAAATATTTTATTTGTATAGTGGGGTAGAACACCCCCGCTGCGGGCTGTTTGGTCGGGACGGCATCCATCATCATTATATTAACCGATTTAACACTTTTGAACAGATTCCTGCATCACTCGGTGGTACTTTGACGCGGGGACAAAAGTGCACACTGTCACTAGAATGGAGTATTCAACTATTCTTCAAATGATGAATGATGATGAAACTTAATTATAACTTCACCGTTTGCGTTATTAAAACCTAGCCCACGATCGGATATGGTCATGTGTCAATGAAAGAGAAGCAACGAGGTCGTACTAATTCAATAACGAAGTCACGGTGAAGCCTTTTATTCATTAACGGTGATAATTCGATAGAAAACTTGCAAATTGACTTGATGTGCTAATGGGAAATGACTGTCGTGGGCAGAATTGTGCATCTTAATATTTCCGTCACTACGGTTTAGAGAAGTTTTTTTTTATTCTATAGTGGATAACGAATCAAGTGGGTCTCATATATAGTAAGAGAACGATATAATCCATAGACCGCGCATTGGTTGTGTTGCCGTCTTTTTACGCCGCTGAAGCGATATAATATCACGCGCCTCTCATATAAGATATAGGTACTGACTCAGCAAAACACACTGTATTCTTACGTGCTGGATTTTTTTTAAACAATAATAAATCTATACCTCATTGTATAATAATACTCATAGATGTCTATGATCATATATTTGATTTTGATTTGTATTTAAGAAAGAACTATATGTCACTTTGTTCGAGCTATAACGGATGTATATAAAAAAGTTTACCCTAAGCTCGCTGAAAGTGTCTTGTAATCAAGGCACATTCCATAACTGAGCTCGTTAAATAATTATATCGCGGTACAAAAACTGGACGTCAATTACGAGTATTAATTGACAGGTAGCAAGCTGGTGGCACTGACCTGGTATTTGATGTCTAATGTTTGGGGAAATGCAATTAAATTTAATGATGCATGTCGAGATTGATATGCAAATAGAGACTATCCCATTATGGACAAATTTGTTCCCTAATCAATGTGAGCCATACAAATTGTATCAATAGACGAGCCATTGATAGATATCCATTGTTTAGACTAGATCGTTCCAGTTAAAATTTCCTGTGTTTTATTTAAATCATAATACACTGATGATAGAACATAATATCGTTCCGAAAATAGACCATCAACGAGCCATACGAAGGCTCATCTGGGTGTGAGCGGTGTACACCCATGGTCATCCCTAGGGGCAGGGCTGCAGGTGGTGTTGCCCAAATGCAAGACCAAGACAAAGACTGACTAATTTTAGCAAGACCAAGACTGACCGTGTAAGACTTGAGCAAGAACAAGACTAAGCCTGCAAGACTCTTGCATCTTGCAGCTATTTTTTTGGCAGTGATTTTTGGTATTTCTCACTAAATCTTTAGACATATTTTATAAATCTGGTTGGTCTTTACTATGGCTATGTTAATTCAACCTCAAAATGTTCCTATTCTGATAGGTTTTTCTAAGAACTGAAGTAAACATTAATAAATATCAACAGTCTTACAGGGAATTTTAAAACTTGCAATACTCTTGCTGCAAGAGAAAGACCCAGACTGAAAGCACAATAGCAAGAGGAAGACCAAGACTAGCTAAGACTTGCATTTGGGCAACACTAGCTGCAGGTGCGTTGCCAAGTTTTTAGGGATACTCACGCTCGTGTAGAAATACATGTAGTTGCATATATGAGGACATTCAAAGATCAACTTATGATCTGCGAATGCGCACGGGACAAGTATAAATGATTTATCATAAAGCTATATTGTTAGCGTTTAAAATTCGCTTTAAATGCAAATCGTATTCAAATGAAACTAATCATTTATCAGTAAGCCTATCAGTGTCACATCAAATCACGAAGGGCGCCCATTCGATGCCCGCATAACGAATAATTAAGAGGCTCTGATTAAATCTCAGAATCCTTTCATTAATTACTCCCTTGAGCTACATTGGCCTCGGTTTTAGCGATCGCCACAATATAATAAGCGCATTAACCGGGCCGATGCCATAGATAGCTTCGCGGCCTGCGGCGGTCCTCGCTAATATTCTTATAATACTGGTAATGTAGCGTTGAGTTGCGCGACGACAGTTAGTAAGGTCAAAGAGGAATGACCAGTCGCAGTTTAATGAAAACCAGAAGACGTGAATCGCAGTTCTAAACACATTACAATCAATTGAAACAAGCTCGCGTCGCACCGTCTATGACATTGCGATGAGCAAGTTCGCGCCGCGTGTGGCTGTTTAGTGCCGTATAACGTACAAGTATGTGAATTGCCATTCCTTTTACTTGTTTATTGCCGCCGTCCAATCAGAACAGTTTAACCCGTGTAACTCGGAGTTTCTGCGTCGTGTAATGCAGGTTGCTTAATTTTTTCTTCCAATATAATTAAAAACTTGTGTCGTTATATAAAAATGAGGGGCAAGCCAGCAGAGGCTGATCTAGGATCAGCGGTCGTCTGCCCATCATAATCCCATAGCAAGACCACGAGTACGTTGCAGGCTTTTTAGGCATAGATAAAGTTGAATAAAAGGCGTTTGATCTAAATATACTCTCATTAGCAGATATGATGTTCTAATTAGTCGATCGCGTCCGTACGGCGCGTTCGCCTGTAGCAATGAAATTAGGAGGCAAACAATAGGAGCGAGTGGACCGTGCCACCCCACGACAAAACGGTTTCACGCAATCTTCGATCACCGGATTAAGGGACAGTCTCGTCTTGTACGTTTTATCTTCGATTGTCCGCACTTAACGCGCACTTAACGCCGAGTGCCCCTCGAGAGGAAATTGAAAGCGATCACTTCCCCCACTATCTTATCTGTTGTTACACTAATTAATCGATGCGGTGCGAACATTGTTGCTGTAAATAATGCACGCATTGTGACGCTACAGGTGATGTATCGGCGTGAATAGAGAAAAGTGTCGCGGGCGGAGCGAGCCGGGACAATGCGGTGGAATGTCGTCGCGGCCGGCTCGTGGGCACTTGAATGTGGATTATTAATAACTCGCTTGTACTTCGACACGATTCTACGCACTACCAGCCCACATTGCCTGCAGCGAATGCTCCACCCGTCCCATGTATCTCTGTGCCATTGAAGGCTGCTTTCAAAAACGCTGACATCGCTCTACACGCTCGCACTAGACGTCGAACTATGAAATATTAATAAAATTGCAAATTACGCTCTCCCCCAACTACAATTATCCTTCGTTCCGTGAACACAATGCAGAACAAAAGCTTTAGTGTGGATTATATGGGATTCCCTAAATCACGTGGGTTCATATTTTCGCTTAACAATAAGACAAAATAGTGATAATGTCACATGTGTACGTTAGCAGCTTTTAGAACTAATTGCTATTACATTTCATAATGCCTCGATTGTTATATGCAACATCTGTTATGATGAAACTCTTGATGACAATTCTAAATGCACTTTTTATAAAGAGGTATAGCGAATGAATGAAGCAACGTTAAAAGAATTTGTTACAAAAAGCTACATATTAAGGTAAAGAAAAGGGCAATAGTAAAGCGGAACAAAAAGAGAATGCACTATGAAATTAACTTTCACAATGCTGATAGAATTAAATGGGAACATTTTTTTGTCGCCAACTACAGTGATATCAGTATATTATACGTAAGTCAGCCCTACAGCGTCACGTACTTTGCCTTAACGAAATACACCCAACCTACATTTTTAGGTTCTCAAGATAGAGATATTCACTGGTTCTTTTCGAACGTTTTACGTGCCGTATGAGATAATGGAAATTATTGATTGCTTTGGAATTTGCTTATAATTTAAACACGCATAAAGAATTCGTTACTAGAAATATATTGCCTAAATGAGACTCCATCTGTCATAAATGTTTAATTTGACAGGCTACTTAGATATTTAAAGTATTGAAATAAATATAAATATTTAAAAAACAAATCACAATTGTTTAGGCACTAAAAACTTGTAGCTTTGCCATTAATATGATTGAAGTTAAATGCCCTGAAAATACAAGAAGACTGTTATTCTTTATGAGAATGACATAGTTGCGTCTTATTTGTATTAAAAATTCCTATAACACTGATAATTCAGTTAAGATCGTATTGCAGTTACGTTACAAATTGTTTAGAGTATCGAAATTTGTTTTATTAACACATCTTAATGCTAATTGTCATGTCGCAAGAAAGTCTCGTGTCGCACTTATTAAGAGAAGTGACTTTTTCTCAAAATTTAATTATCGCGTGACGCAAAATAGGAAATCGCCACGCTCGAGTTGTTTGCGAAAGCATTTACTATTTTTTTTCTAGAAAGCCGTTAATTTATTCTTACCATTTTCTAAACTGTATATTGACAATGCTTGAGTGACGAAAGTATAAACATGTTTGGTAACCGTTTTACTCATTATTCTTTCAGATTTCTAGATAGACATTCAAGATAAATGTCAATGCAACATTATTTGTAAATAATGGCCAGATATTTATGTAATTCGCAGAAATATTAATATAATTACGTAAATTAATTAATTTATAAGAGTTTTACAGAAGATTTCATCTGGAAATTAACAAACATGTTGCCATCATCATCATCATTTCAGCAGTAGGACGTCCACTGCTGCTCCATGCATACCTATCGAAGGCGACAAACATTACAAGAAGGTTGTACGTATAAATAAATGATCAAAAGAATTCGGAGGTCACAGGTTATATCTAAAATAGGAAGTTATCTGTTAAGAAAAATGAATGATGCTACATTAGTGTTGCCCAAATGCAAGTAGATATATTTTTTAAATATGGTTGATCTTTACTATGGCTATGCTAATTCAAGCTCAAAATGTTCCTATTCTGATAGGTTTTTCTAAGATCTGAAGTAAACTTGAAGAAACATCAATAGTCTAATAGGTAAATTGAAGACTTATAAGAATCTTGTTGCAAGACCAAGACCAAGAATGGAAGCGCAATAGCAAGACCAAGACCAAACCAGGTGTATTGGCGCAAGACCAAGACCAAGAATGGAAGCGCAATAGCAAGACCAAGACCAAGATACGTCTTGCATTTGGGCAACACTATGCTACATACCCAATTTTACTAAATAAGTTTATGATTGCTAACATAACGCATAGACAAGACTGTCTTTTCATTTTATCTTATTCAGTTCACACGGATATTAACTTAAATGAACAAAGTCGTTCGAGTTATTTAGTGTAATGAGGTATCATAACTTAAATAAAGGCATACACATAAATAAACAACGTCTTTTCCTTATTAGAAACGAGAACTCTTTCAAAGGTCTCTTCTTAATACTGCAGCGTTTTAATTTTGCTGAAAATTATTTATTAGCCAATGTAGGTACCTAATGGCAAGTTAATAATCATAACAGATATAATTATAAAAGATCTAAAAAAAGGAATTAAGGCTGTTGTGCTATTATAATAAATAAAAATCAAAATAGCTTTCTCTGTAAAGTTTTTATTTGATAGCAAATTGTTTCAAAATTTACCAAACTAACGTTCTTATAAAAAAATCGTACATATTTTTCAATCATTATGTATGTATTTAACATAACCATAGCTTCCGTAACACTGATGGTCCCCGAACCACAGGCAAGTGATTATAAGAGTTAATATTCAAGTATTTGCGCCATTTTCTAAAAATGTATACCTAAATCATTTTTGCTTTACGTATTAATATATAGATTATAATTTCCATGAATATATGAGCAATCAAATTTAAGATACTATTTGAATTTGTACGCATGATCATCCTATTAGCACTGAGCCGGCCAATAGGAATGTCCTGAAATCTCATCTTAACTGTGAACTAAGAATACAATACACCGTATTCCTTTGAGCTAAGATTTACATTCAATTGATGGCGTAAAAGCAGCTAATAAGTCAAATGGCTTTTACCAAGTGTCCGACAAATAGAAAACCACTAATTAAAGTACTTTACTCCGTCAAGACTTAAATGGAAATACGAACTTCGTCATAAGAAGTTTAATTAATCTAGCTGACGTAAGCTATCGGTCGTTTTCTTTCTATTAGTGGCCGAAACAGTTTGTACAATTGATTCACATTGTAGCAATAAACACCTTCAATATTAGCTATGTTTGATTTAAAGTTTTTAACATTTAACGCATGTAAAGATCAAACATTTTGCAAGTTAATCGGATCCAAACTCATAACATTTTTATACCCGTGAGATGCTGATTGATACTCAGCATTCACAGAATACTAAGCGTGAAACATTACTTGTACCTACTGTGTTTCGCTAAGTGAGCGAGGAAATCGGAAGCCCTTGAAATTATACACATAAACCGGCGTGAAAAACTGGCAACACAACCTAAGCGCGGTTGCCTATGGGCGGCAATATTATAATATCTTACCATATAGGAGACTGATCTGCCCCGTTATCCTCTATACCATAAAAATAACCAATTGTGGCAATAACAAGCAAGGCCTAAAGGCATCAAAGACAAGCGTTACATTTCGCGTAATTGCAGTAAATTGTCGTAATAAAATTATGATGGTGACGCTGTTAAAATCAGTTGGGAAACAATGTGTCCCTAATGAACGTTGGAACGGGTGAAAGAAATTATTTACGCCACACGGCGACAACTCTTACATAGACATAAAAGAGCTATGTAACGACGCAAGGTGAATAGATCAGTAATTACAGCGACCACTGGAGCCTTGGTGCGTATCGGCGAACTAATTCTCCTCCAACGAATACTTGACGACTTGAAATCTTCTCGAACAAAGATCTTTGAGTACCATAGCATATTATAGACGTGAAACATAATGTTGTGATAGAATAATAGGTCGGACATATCCGGTTCTGTGGATTCTATTGTAATAAAGAATGCGACATTTCGAAGACATTAAAGTCCTCCGGATCGTAATAATTAAAGACGACACATTTTAACATTAAGACACCCACGCGCTCTATGTTGTGGCATTAAACTTGTATAATTTGTGTTAATGCCATAATATATGAGACTTTAGGGATACCTCGCGCGTCCGATCGACCGTTCGTTCTTTAATAAAATTATCAAAATCTAAACAGGTTTTTATGTGTCCGTGTGGCATGGGCCGTAGCCCGTTCGTCTTATGAATGGAAATGGATTTTTCGTTATTTCTAAGTGTTCTGAGGTTGTAAATTATTTATCGTGATGTATCCGTCGGACGAGTTTAAATATTTCATTGGTTAAGATATTTTAACTACTACCGGATTTTAAATCTTTATCATCATAATAAATAACTTTTAATCTATTTAATTTTTCCCTATTCATAATGAATATATGACGTTTGATTGTAAGTTCTTCTAAATGCTTGAAACAATGTGAAAAATAATTTTTAGTTAAAAATGCAAAATTCAATCAATAATTTATATATACATATATTATCGAAATTTATATCGGAACTATGTCATCGCGTTAAATGTCAATTATTATTTTACCATTAATTTTTTGTGATAATAAATATTGCTAGATGGTAAGGAATGCCACTAACAGAGCGATTGTTTTTTATATGAAAGATAGAAACATTAACCTTTTTAAAATACTTTACAGAACAGATTTTTTAAAATAAATTACATGACTCGAATTCCTCTCAAACTACTTCAAAGGAGATCTAAATAGAATGAATTATAATTTATTTTATTGAGCTTAATAGACTTTTAAAAATCAAAACAGCATCCATTTTTAACTCAAAAATAGGCTTACATTTTTTAGAAATATCGCGAAGGTCACCTAAGATAAGCATACTTTCTCCCAAACCTTAGGGAAATGTAGTTTACCTTTGAGAAATAAGTCATATTTCTTTTGAAACACCACTGCAAGTAACTTAATGCAAAATGTGGTGGCGCGCAGCATAAAATACCTTAAAATCCCATCGGTTTGGAACGTGAAACATCGAGGTGTATAGATGAAGTATAGGTTGCAGAATTGCGTCACCGCTGGGTGTCTACTATAATCGAAGCCGTAATTATTCTGAGCACACGTGGTTATGGTTTATGTGCGAGCATGGCCTGCCTTACAAACACACACCCTTCTCTTTATTAGGTAAACGACATTACCCTCTCTTTTGTTATTCGACGAAATTTCTTACGCTTATGAGCCTTACTTGCCTTAACTGAATTTAAGACAATCATATAAGTCCATCCATTAATTAATTTACACTGAATACCAGCGTGAAACAGTATCTAATAATTGTATTATGTTATGTTGAATAAGTGAGGATATCGCAGGCCCTTGAAATAATATCGTTAAAGCTGCGTAAAAAGCCGGCAAAACAAAAAAATATGCGAATTGTGTCACAGTTGTCCTTGGGTGGCGGTGATCTATTATTACAGAGGAGATTCACCTTCTCCGTTGCCCGCTATACCATAATAATCTATACATATTTCTATATTACAATAACTATTTGTAGTCAATTTTAAACTAGATAAAATTTCAATTCTATGTATCAAGATATGAAAGTTACTCACTTTCATTTGTTTAAGCTAAGGCTTTGTAACTAGCATAGGATAGGATCATAAGAACAATAGCATAGGGTCCGTTATAAACAAAGCAGGCATGTCTCCTCTATGACATCACCACAACCGCCGCGCTACAATCCTTACTTTGGTTGTGTTGCTGGCTTTTTACGCCGCTTTAAAGATATAATTTCAAGAGCCTCCGATATCATCACTAAGCGAAACAATACTGTTTCTTGCTGGTATTCTGTGAGCCCGAGGAAATAAACATTGATATTTCAACTTATAAAGTAACTAATAGTTTATAAATTTCCCGAGCGTATTTATTTTTGTATAGCTATCGTATCGCACGCCTAAGCACACCTCAGACTAACTGTGCGTGCTTTATGGTAATTTGCCAAAAGATTATGTAAACAGACATATCTATTGTCATATAACGAAAAAGGTACTCGTATCGAACCGTGAAATCACGCGTTAAATATATTTGCATTTATTTTATTTGGCTGTAATGTATGTTTTGACTTCTCGTATTGATAATGAGGCGACGTTTGGGCGTAAAACCGGTAGCCAGAGCCACCAACGACGGTTGATAATCTACGGCTACATATACACTGATAGCAATAAGAAAATAAATTGATACCATTTAATTTGAGCGTGGCATCTGTACCTCTTCGAACAGAAAGGTTTACTACATAGTAACAACTGGTCATATATGTCGTTTTTACGATGTTTTCATAGTCTGATGTGTAACCCAACACCTTAAGTATGTACTGAAGGATCTGGAAATAAATTGGTGGTTATTTACCTATGAGACGCGCGATATTGCATCTAGATGTAATTTGAAACAACATTTCATTTTTAACATTATTTTATTTAAATAAATGCGAGTTTTAAGTATTTTTATTTGACTGATATTGATTTGATTTGATGCTTTGATTGATGATATTATTACGATGTCGGTTGCTTTTAGATCATTTTCTATATTCGAAAAGGAGAGATCTGTGGAGGGAACTGTATGTTTTTTAAGACAGTAATTCCACGTATATTGTTTATTATGGCCCTAACGTCACATCGGTAGGTACGTCTAAGTCTTATAATAACCTTGATAGACTTATCAATGAAGTAGTAACTGAATATGAATGAACTTCATGCGCTAAGAGGAAACTAATCATTGGCCCTGATTCGTGACAAACATGAAATATCAAGCAATGTTGTCCCCATGCTGGTTTGCCAATGTTCAAAGAAAACCACTTCTAGACAATTGCCACATGCCAAAGAATTAGGTCTACATAAGAATCACAAAGTGACGCAAATATAACTGGAAAACTCAAAGATCTGAAACAATTCACGCCTTTATTTACTGAAGTAAACATTCGCCTCATTTTTGCAACGTTGAATGCACATCCGTCAGAAAGTGACTAAAAATATGATTCATTGTTTCACGCTTTCAGAGCGGTATTTGTCATCAGGTGAGCTTCTGCCAGTTTGGGGTCAATTGCATTCGGTTGTATAAAGTACCCAACTAGACAATACATTCCTTTTTGTCCAAAAGGTAAAAGCCACCTAAGGTTCTTTTTCTCCATTTTCATAGAATAAATACATATAAATAATAAATTAATAATACAGATACTAAGACGTTGATACAAATTTAGAACAGGAAAACCAGGCCAATGTTATTGTAATAAATGAATATGCATTATAAATTGGAAAAACAATAAGATTGAAGCAAGCAATAAAATATTCATTATATCATAAATATGCACAAATAATTAATATTAATAAATTGCTACTTATCGCATAGAAATGCGTTTACATGTCACGACGCTCAGTCGGTATGGGCCGCGCCCATGTGCTTACGCGGTCTAGCCAGTTTTGGCAATTTAACTATTTTACGATGTTAACCAATACTTTTATGTTTACTTTTACGATTTTAACTCTGACTCTATTAAAAACTTAATGTCTTGTCACTTCAGTAGCGACTTTTTTTAATTTTCAGTTTATATTTTAGTACTTAGACATAGTAGGTACCTAGAAGGAATCAAAGTATCAATATTAAAAAAAAAAAACAATTATCTGAGACAACTGACGGACTCGATCAATTGTTCTACAAGATAAACAATTATTATTAATATTTAAAATTAATTTTAAAATGAATTATAAAATATTTATCTAATTAAATTGCTTCTTGATTTATGTTTCTATGAAAAAATTTTAAGTGACCTATTATTTTATAAGGGTTTGTGTCACGTACCTCCACTACCAGTTGCCAGCAGAGGTATTTCCTATCCAATAACACTTGGGGAATGGAAACCTTAAAAAATAGTATACCCACCTATCTCTTAAAGACATCAAGGTGAGCCTTCTGCACGTTTGCCTTCTGATTTTTATTTAAAAAAAGGAAATTATTTATCAAAATAATTATTTTAGATGTTCTAACATACCTGTTTTATTTAATATCATTTAAATAGGACTTGCAATATTTTCGATTCTCCTTATGAATCACGATTTGACGATATTAAAGATACCTTTATACGTAGGTACTTTACTATGGCCGTCAGATAGACAAACGTCTATTAAGTTTGTGTAAAACCGGTAGTGAAGTCGATTCGATACCGTTATCCGACACATCACTACGTTCAATTAATTTCCCACTAAATGGTGATGAGAATTATAAGGAATTGACGATAATCCATTACAAATAAAAAACTCTAACGTATATCGTAATTATTAATTAATAACACAAGATTTTAAATCATTTTTATAATCTTTAGCTGGAGGCTTTCAATTAATTAGTTATTGATGAAAAATTCCGTACAAAAAGTTGTGTACTTTTTAAGAGGCAGTGATTTTGTAGAAGACATGCTTTGTGCTTTTATATTATTCTACAATATTAGTTGTATGCAGTGAATTTACTAATTAATAAGTATTTAGATGTGTTTTGTGACTTGTGAACTGTGATACTATTTGTGAACAAGTATTAAATTTTTGTTGGTATGATTTGTTTGTTATGCATATATTGAGTGCTATAAATATTTTTCTGTATGTGTTATGGTCTGATGACAAAGGATTATATTCAGTATTAAGAAAATCCTCTTTGAGGATTATGTCCCACAGTAAATTTCTTATGTAATGACTTATTTATACTTTGTTTAAATAAAAAATAACATAAAATAAAAAATAGTAAGTTTATTAGTCAAGTGTAAAAAAACGAATAATAAATATTGTACATACATATTATAGTAAGTTTAAAAAATGAAAATAATGCTATTATATAAATAATTTGTTTATCTAGTTTAAAAAACTGAGAGATAATGCCCGAAGCATTGTCTTCTTTAACAATAAGTAAAAGGCGACTTAAAATCCCAGCTCAACATTGTCAGTGGCTAAATTGTTATGATAATCAATCTGTAATTTATTTTGAATATGTATATAACCGCACCTAAGACAATTTAAATAATCTCCTATTATAAGTGTCCGTGACAATATTCAAATATCAAAATTCATGTCACGTTTTTGTTATCTCCACAATGGCAATATCGTCCGAATTAATCTACGGTTTATACTACACGCTTAATTAATAAACATCTCATTATGAGACCTTGAACTTTATTCTTGAAGCAGACAATTGGTGGAGTTTATTACGACTCAGTATTTAATTGATCCCAATGATTTTTCGAATGAAACTCATAGGTCTTTTTTAATGGTATAGCGAGGAACGAAGGTGGGTCACTTATATGATAAGAGATTACCGCAGCCCATGGACAACCACGCAACAATACGCACATTAAACGCAGCTTAAGCGGTATTTATGTAAGTATTTATTTTCGCCTTACACAATAATAGGCATCTAATATATCCAGGGATGGAAAGCTAATATAAAATCATGATTAATGCTATTTAAATTACAATTTTAGCAATAGAATCGCGAAAGCTTTAATGTTTGTGTGGTGTTTTAATGTGAAAAACATTTTATCGGTAAATTTTAATTATCACTTTTGACAAGAAAACAAGAAAACAAGTTATGGCAAATCCTTAATCACGTTGTAAATAAAGTCTAGTTCGCTGTCTCGATTTTGATGCTAATAAAAGTTTTAAAACTCTCACCCGCGCGAGAGCCATGCGGACGCACTATTGGGCCGGCTCGTTGGAAGTTATACCACGGGCTCACAGAATACTTAACGTGAAAGGGTTCTTGTACTGTGTTTCGCTGAGTAAGAATATCGGAGGCTCTTAAAAATGCCATAAGTGGCGTAAAAGCCGGCAACACAACCAATGCGCGGTTGTCCATGCGCGGTGGTCTCCTCTTACCATATAGGAAACCCACCTGCGCTGTCCGCTATACTATATAGAACAAATTAAAATAAAATTTTGATTCATTTGACAATAAAGCTCCGCCGAGTTTCTTCCAAGACGCATGCCAAATAATGAGAAGTAATTTACGCAAACGGTAGGACGCTTAAATTGAACCCGCATTATTTGTTAACACGGCAGGGCAAACGAGGATATTTATCGACATGCAGTGAGCAACCCTTTACCGCGAGCATCGTCAAACAACTGCTAGTGATGCGTAACGCAAACTGCGTTGTCGATGTTTGCACTGCGACTACAAACATGACACTCGATATTTGAACAAGCCAAGCTAATGGCGCGAGGTGTCCGGCATCTTGTTTGCTTGAGTCAGATTCACACCGACGCTACTGTAATTATAATATAGATTTTAAAGTCTTCGAGTGCTCACAAATTTATATATTATAATTAAATATTAAAACCAAATTATAATTTTAATAATAAATCAAAATATACATTTATAATTTATGCCATAACAAACAAACACTGGTGCTACAAGCTAGACCTAACTCACTGTTCAGCGTAATAAATGTTAATACTTAGACTGGATTTATAATAATTGAAGGAGCAGGGTCGAAGAAAGGGTAAGCTGGCACATAAAACGTAAAAGAGTTAAAAAGGAATGCCATAACTTTTTAGGATTCCGTTCGGTGTTCTTGTATGAACGTTCACAGCAGGGGGCTCCATCGTTCGCACCTCGCGACTCGTGGTAGCCGCACTTTAATAAGCGTCGATAAAATATGAATACCTTCATATAAACATTTCTGCTACTAATCCCTTTTTACTCAATTTAGATAACTCTAAGCTTGAATGACAGTTTTGTGCCCTTAGGATGGTATATGAAGTGTTTTTTTTATATAAAACGGTGGTCTACCCGGCAAGCTCACCAAGGATAAGTGGTTAGACCCCCAAGGATATCCTTAGCTCCAATTGCGTCGCATGTTTGTTGCCGGTTTAAGGTACCTAGTACAAGCTTAAGATACTTATAATGTT
The DNA here is from genome assembly GCA_018230265.1 of Delias oraia. Taxonomy (NCBI): domain Eukaryota; kingdom Metazoa; phylum Arthropoda; class Insecta; order Lepidoptera; family Pieridae; genus Delias; species Delias oraia. Next base: position 27,953 of record DWCF01001202.1, read on the forward strand.
TTAGTATATATTCGTATAGAACGCTCTGCAAGGGCTGGGGGTGTCTACGGGTGAGCTCCGTGCTCGTTTGCCACCGTTTCCATAAAAAATAGTTCTAAATTTGTTTATTTACATTGAAGGTAAGATTGGATTTATATTTTAATTAATTTGCATTAATAAAGATACCTTCTAAAGTAAGTATTTTTATTCATTGGAAATTGAATAATTCTGGTCTTTATATGAACGATTATTCGATAAAATATCTAATTGTAACAAGCCGTGTGAATGTAACACGAAATTGTATTTTTTCAACACCAATTACATAAATTCATGAATGTGACGGAAAACAAAAAGAGCGTTCACATTTAGAGTATTATACCTTAAAACGCTATATTTCATGGATACGGTATTTATTTTCTTCTCTTTATAATAACTACGCAATTTTAATAAAATGTATTTATTAACATTATTACCTTTCTTTAGATTTTCTTAACCGTCTTCCTGTTATCTGGTCAAACATTATAGAAAAGCATAATGAAGTTTTTGACTTTGGGATATCAGTTAAAATAAATTGGTAATTATACATATAACTTGAAAAAAGTAAAAATAGGAAAGGATGTAAACTTATTTAAACTTACGTCTATTAATTAAATGTTGCATTACTTAAAACAATGTTTTAATCTAACATTTTTTGGCTGAAATTTGTTATTGAAAAACGGAGTTGAACAGTGAGAAAATCCTATTTATAAGGTTTAAAACAGAAATTTGAGAGATTCGGTGCTTAAAAAAGATTTTGTATACTTTATTTATTTTATTTTAATAGTAGAGCGGAAAACGGAGCAGGTGGTTCTCCTATATGGTAAGGGCACACGACCGCCCATGGACAACAACGCCCCAGTCCGCGCATTGGTTATGTAATGTAAAATAAGTTTTAAATGAACTAATTCCTAAAGTCTAGCCAAGCAGGCATCATGTTGAAAAAAAGTAATAAAAGTAGCTGTGAATAGTTAATCGTTCGAAGTCGTGTCCACGTTTTTATGAGCGTAATCAAAACGTGATTGTCGCGCATTCCCAAAAAACGTACTTAATTGTGTCGGGGAGTGCTGATGATATAAACAGTAATTACCTCGCACCTTGGAGACCCGAAATGTTATTAAAATACGCTTAGCCGACACGCTCCGCCGATATTCGTTTAGTTTTCGAGCCATTCATCTTGATGTTTTGTCGAAAGCTCACAATACAATTTTTATAACGATCAAAATTTATCAAAATAACCATGAGCCATTTCTCGTTCACGTCTTTAGAAAGATGTGCTGTTAGATTTTTTCGATCACAATCGTTACACCTCTCTGGCTTCAATGGCACTATGAATTGGCGATTCTCGTAAGTAATATTATTGAGAGGTAACTTTTGAAGGCGGTCAAAAAGTGCATAATATCGATGCCTTCATTAAATTTTAGTACGTTTTTAAAGCTTTCCGAGTTCAAAAATCTGCAACCACACCTGTTGGTGGCAAGGAGCGTTTAGGGCGGGTTTGCTTGAAATAATTATTGTGAAATAAGGCATCGGTGCCCGGGGGTGCTATTGTTTTAAGATAATTTTTATTGCTTCAAGCCCCGAACAATGGGAGTGATGGGAGGGTAATTTGGAATGTCGAATGCACTCTGCCCGAGGCGATTTGCCAACGGGACATGTGGATAATTTTATGCGTGTTTACATCTATAAATAGATTTTTGTATATGTTAGAGGCTTTACAAACCAGTAGACCACTACGATCTATATATCCAGAAAGTTGTAAATTTTACGACTGTACTTATAAAAGCTTACTCATTAAATACATATCATTTTCTATCATTTATACTCATATTTTGTTGATAAATATTATCTATTATATGTTTTTAAATAAAAATCTGTTTCTGAGCGACCATGAGGCTTATCTAAGATAACTGGTCTTCCATCCACAAATATCCTTAATGCCAGCAGAGCCGCGGGTGCGTTGCCAGCCTTTACGGGATAGGAACGTTATTTTTTAAGATCCCCAAGTCATATTCATTTGCAAATACCTCCGCAGGTATTGTATGATTTAAGTTTATTTCATTTTTTAAGTTACCGTAATCTTACCAAGAATTCTCTAGAAGTCTTAATGAGTTGAAGTTTCTACTTCATAACATAACAAATTTATTAATTTTAATGTTTTTTTGATTACTGAAACGTTTTAAATAAATTAATTCTAAGAATTTGTATAGATTATCGCACATACGTGTAATTAATTTATAATCTAACATAAAGATAGTCAATGTACCGACAAAGCTAATCCATTATAATTTATTTTATATAATTATTAGGCTTAACTTGTTTAATTGGCCACAATATTAATTATCAAATAAAGAATTTCCGACATATTTATTACGAGATCAAATTAATATCTACTTCATTTGTGTAAATACAGTTGTAAAATAATAAAACAGTTGTAATGTTTATTGCCTACGATACATTTTAATTATTGATAGTACCTAGTTACCTAGATGAAGTAAGTGAAGGCCAATGTGTCCCCATACAAGTCAATGGTAAGTGAATGGTCTTAGCCACAAAGATGCGAGGGATAACAGGATCGTGCCCCGGTCCTAAAGTAAAATTTCAATTATTTGGAATAAATATTCGCGTTCTGCTTAGCATTTCCTGGTGAGTGTCTTAAAATGTTGGGTGAGAAAATTTCTCACAGTAAGCTGGAGCCAGATATACTTATTGAACCAATATCCTAGTGCTACGAAGACTTGACTACTTGTGTATTTCTCAAACGGGAGGCCGAGAATGACGTCTTGTCCTGAGCTTCTTGGGTTAAATGACTAGAACCATCTTTCTACTTGGGACAAAAAGCTCAAGAGGACACTGGAGCCGATGGAAATTATGCCGGCTGATACCCCAACGTTTTTGTTCCGGTATTGCAGTGTCCGGATTGCTGAGTCTCACATATCCTTTTCTTCTCGGTTCGTCCGAAGTGATACCAAGGGCTCACAGAATACTCGACGTGAAACGATACTTGTACTGTGTTTTTAGGAGTGAATAAGGATATCGAAGGCCCTTAAAAGTGGCGCTTAAGCGGCGTAAAAAGCCGGCAACATAACCAATGCGCGACTGTCGCTCGGTTGTCCATTGGCGGCGGAGTTCTCTTACCGTATTGGAGACCCACCTGCTCCGTTATCTGCTTATCTACAAAAAAGCAAGAGGGGAATGTCTAAATTAATTTCTAAAATAAAAAATTGTCAAATGTGTACCACTACGTAAATTGATTAAAATTTTGTTTATGTCTGTACATTGTGTTGCAAGCTGTGGTGTATTCTAGTATAATACAGTTATAAAGTTGATTTTGATAATTTATTAAAGATATATCTTGTGTATGATATATGAAGATATATATATAGATATATATATATATATATATATGTGTGTGTAATTTTCTTTAAAGATTTTGCTTTTTGTATTACGATGTACCTAGATGTAAAGTACCACGAGATGAATATCAGATGAGTACCAAGAAATTCGTGAACTGAAAATTTAAATTTGTATAATTAAACTTTGTATTATGCTAATTAAAAAAAATATCTTGCAAGTGTGCATGTGGAATTTAAGGCAAGAACGAAGGTTCCGCGCATAAATGGCAAGAGAATTATGTAAACCCATAAAATACTTGCCACATTTATTTCGGTACGGCTTAATGGATCATTAATAAATCGCCATACAAAAGTCAAGCACATCTGCACCAAGCAAAACTTAATTAAACTGACACGATGCATGCATAATATAATCGTTCACGCACAATCGTCAACTCGAATAAAGCAACCGATTCGGTTATTCATCGAGTAGGTAACAGCTAAGACCTTTTGTACGTGCTAATTAAACGAGAACAGACTCGTAACGACATTTTCAACATCAATAGTCTGTGCATTTAACACCACCTAAGGTAGGGACACCTATCAAGGAGCTTAGAAAATCGATTCACGTGTAAGCAATGACCTTTTATCGATTAAATAGCAAATAACGATAAGGTTTTGGGAGGCTCTCTATTATCGACTATCGTTAATTACTGCTAGATAAGGTTACCATTATTTTGGAATGGTGACCAGCTCGATTTATCACCTTGCCATGCCTTTTACATACAATCGTTAATTTACTTTGAATCAGTGTTTATAATTAAGCAGTTGCGTTGTGATTTAAATGCCACCTCGATTTTATACAACAGCCTTGATGGTAGAGCCAACACATACACCCGTACTGTTGTCCTGGGTTTGGTTGTGTCGCTGGCTTTTTAAGCCGCTTATACGGCAAGCTAAAGCAGATAAACGCATTAGAATATAGATAATATTCACAGTATCATGTCGTGTAGGTAACTCCGGACAAGCCGTTCTAATTAGTGCATCAGAACTCCCAAACGGAATTTTATTAAAAATATTTAATTTTTATATAAAATTTAACTCGTATTAATTAAAGTACCTCAATATTAACGAACTATTAACATGACTAATAGTCTACACATTCTTAATTAATTTATTATTAATCATGGCTGATAACAGTGTTTGTACTAAAAATTCTTTAAAACGCCGATACCTATCTGTGTGATAACCAAGCAATATACAAGGGATTAGTCAGCTTATCATTGAACACCACTTAAATTAAGTATTTGCACGTAGTAATTGGCAGGAATCGGAAATAGCACAATTTACACTTGAGTGTCAGTTTTTTTTATTTCGAAGAGTTTAAGTTTTTCACCCGTGAGAGCCATGCTGAAGTTTATGTTGACGCGATAAATGGGCAGACTCGTCCGAATTGATACCACTGGCTCAGAGAATACTCAGCGTGAAATAGTAGTTGTACTTGAAATTGTCTCTACTGTGTTTCGCTGAGTGAGTGAGGATATCGGAGGCTCTTAAAAATGCCGAAGAAGTGGCCTAAAAAGCCGATAATAGGTACAACCAATGCGCTGACTGTGGCGCAGTTGTCCATGGGCAGCGGTGTTCTCTTACCATATAGGAGATCCACCTGCTCTGTTGTCCGCTATACTATA
>DWCF01001203.1:0-32992 GCA_018230265.1 Delias oraia
CTGGAGGCCCACGCTCGTGAAGCCCATGCCCACCGTGGACCTGCAATGGTCACGTCAACACAATTACTCTCCACTCAGACAGGGACCCCGCCGGAAACGGAGGCAAGGGCCGATATATGTTGCAAAGCACACCCCGGTGAGCTTCCGACAGCCCGCCCAAGTGGCCAACGTTCCCGCGACAGCCAAAGCCGAGGTTTGTGTCTTGCAGAAGGCTCCCTTGTGCTACTCGCGTCTCAACCCATTTCTCGAACAGCGCCAGTCACTTAAAAAACGGTAATTTAAAAAAAAACAGACAGGGACGTCTTACATGATCCGGTTGATCCTATCACAATATCTAACAAGCTGCCGAGAGGATAACAAACTCAGATGGTAGGGTTCTGTGTAGGGACCGCGATACAATTAATTATATTATAAATTATTAACAATTAAAAAGTTAGTGTACACAAAAATTATAAAGTTAAATTTATAAGGGGCCGCTTGGCTGTATGCCGCACCAAAACTGGCTGAGCACCCCCTTACACACACAAACACAATATGTAATGTTGCCAATTTTAATATTTAATTTAAATTGGCTAAAACTCTCTGTAGCGTAATAAAAACACGTTTCAAACGAAAAACCTTTCTTATAAACGTAAACAATCCATGACTCAAGTTCGAAATAATTGTTTATTAATTATCGCTACCTAATAGTATATATATAACGAACTGGTTATTAAATATAATTTATTTCTAGCAATGCCACCAGTCATGGCGTCCATTGTTCGCCATATTAATGTTGCTGGAATGCATACGAATGAGTTAAATTAGCTGCTAAGTTTGGCGTTGAAATGGTTGAAAGTGAATTGCTAACAATGGTGTCTAAGGATTCTGCTCGCTTTCAGGTCGGGAACTAGAAGTAGGCTGACAACGCACTTGCGGCTCAGCAAGGCCTGGGGATGTCCATGGGCGGAGGACCGCTTATCCTAAGTGAGCCTCCTGGTCATTTGCCACCATTTCCTTAAAAAAATAAAGCTATTAGTTTGTCTATGGTTGTATCAATTGAAGCAATTAAGAGTTCGTATCATTGTATGAAGAATTTTTAATACTGGTTTTTCTTCTTATATTTTAGCTTCTGTGACTAGCTGTGACTATAAAAAATTTACCACATACGGACTATAATGATATTTATATAATATTTACACAATGTTATTATGATAAGGACTCCTAAGCCCTTTTTAACTCAGCTTATAATTTTTGCATATCCTAAATTTTTTATTGCTGTTTTATAAAATGTTAAAAAACTGATAAGTTTGTTCGATTCATCGCGGTAATCTCATTTTTACTAGTCCATTTATCGCAGAAGGCTATAATATATTATAAACAATTGATTGTATTAGTTTACGGACCCTTACTAAACACCAATAATGTTACCTGTGGTATAAAATTACCAAAAAAAGGACCTAGTACGAAGGCTGTTTTTTATAGTTATTATTATATGTCTTAACAGTGTGCGAGGCCTGGGTAAGCAACTAGTGTTTCATATATCCGCAGATGTAGAAGGAAAAGGCGGTTGGATTAAAACGATCGAATGCCAGTCACAGGTGTCTATGCGCCTCCGATTTGGGCATGCTTCGTGCGCGTTTTATATATGGACACGTAGCCGAAATACGGAAGAGGCTAACTTATGGATCATCTATGATGTAATTCTGTGGCACCCAAACTTTGTCAGACCACGGCGCGGTTACAAATTAAGCATTTAACAATAAATACCGCGCCCTAAGTGTTTAACAAAAACACAGTCGAAAGAAATAGATAGTTGATAGTTCCTACAATAATACTTATTACTTAAGTAATACAGAAACAAAAATTGAGATACCGATTAAGCGGCGTAAAAAGCCGACAACACAACCAGGGCGCGGATTGTGGATGGCTATCCATTGCGGCGGTATCTTACCATAAAGGAGATACGTCCGCCTCATTGCCCGCTATAACATAAGATAGCAATTTTCTTAAAATAACATTTAAATTTATGTAAAAATGCATATTTGTAATACCCAAAGTTTCTTCTCTAAATTTTTTTTAAATTTTAGATTGTCACAAATTGTTAACAAGCATGTGAAAAATGCATGTATGTACTGTTATGTACTAATAAAGATATTTTAAAAGCAAATCATAGTTTATTTAGCATCGTAAAACATAAATTGCATCAGCAGTACGCAAAGCGTTTGAAATTATACACCGCTCAAGGCTGCGCGAAAAGAAACTAACGCCTCCGAGCGCGCATGAGCACGTAATGCATCGGACAGGAAGTAGGCACGTGCGCTACACGCAATCAGCTAGGCTAATAATATTACAACATTTGAGAACAATACTCATAGACTGGTAGTAAACCATAACCAATCAATATCATTTCCGGTTTTCGCCGATAACGATGGCGAGGACCCATATTCGCTCGCAGCCCCTGGTGGACCTGTTTCCCGCGACGGTCCATGCCTAGGTTCTTCTCTCACAGGAGACGCCTTGCGCCAGTCGCGGTAAAATTTAAACTTAATTATCGTCGCTATGATCAACAGCGGGTAGACATTAATAAAACAGTTTCTCTTTTCAAACTTTTTTACACCACAGTGGCAAACGAGCAGGAGGCTCACCTAGGGAAAGCGCGCCTCCACCCATGGATACTCCCAGTCCATGCAGAGCCGCGAGTGCGTTTCCGGCCTTTCTAAACTAATCCGCCACTACTCGAAAAATTTGTGTGCACATCAGATAGATCTGAGAATCGGTCAACATTTCTATACGTCTAAATGTTAAGGATGATCTTGAATTACATTTTTTTGTATAGCAGACAACGGAACAGGTGGGTAGCATATATGGTAAGCGACCACCGCCGCCCATCGAAAACGCACCACTGTCAGCACTTTGGTTGTGTTCCCGACTTTTTACCACCCTTAAGCGGCATCTTTTAAGAGCCTTCGATATCCTCACTGACTCTGCGAAACATAGTGCAAGTACCGTTTCACGCTGAGTATTTATTCTGTGAGTATAACTGTTCAAATCCGTCAAACAGTTTCGGAACTTATCCAATTCAAACAAAAAAAAATTGTTCCTCTTCATAATGTTAGTATAAACAAGCCCCTACCAACGATGCATGCCAGTCGACCTTTCATCATTAGAAGTAATTTGTATGATTCACTGCTAGTATTATGAACAACAAGGTTTTCAACTATAAAATATGCCCCTAATCATATATCACTCTAAATGCACGCAGTTTCTATTTCAATAGAGAAAGCAGCTTAGACACGCTATGTAATATTAAAATAGCTATGCGTGCACAAAATTTTACCCGTAGGAGAATCATCCTGAAGTCTGCTGACGCAACTGTTTCGACCAACCGAAATGTGACCGACGAAAATTTTCCGACCTTGTCAGCATAAGCAGAGACATGAGTGCCAATATAATGCTGATGTTGCCGGCTTTTACACCGCCTGCGATAACCTCACTCACTCCAGTTTCACGTTGAGAAGTCTGTGAGCCCGCGTTATCACTTCGGACGAGCCGGACCAATTATTGCGTCAGCATATGCTTCAGCATAGCTCTTCCACGAGTGAAAATGGGATGAATAGACTATGTTCAATATATGTTCCTTCTGTTCAAAATGAAATTCACTAGAAATTGAAACCATTCACATGAGTTGTCCTAACTATCGCGCTTCATTGGCTGCATTCGTCTTGTACTGGCTGGAATGCTAATAATTTCCTCAATTTCGCGAGGGCAATTTTACAGACGACTCCATTGCACGAGAGCCGACGGTGAATCATGCACCACGTAGGTGGGAACGTCGCTCGTAATCATCAATTTATACACTATATAACACATAACTACACTAAACACATTTTTTATAGTATAGCAGACATCGATAGTATAGCAGGTGAATCTGCTATATGGTAAGAGAACACCGCCGCCCCCATCACCAACCGTCACAGTCCGCCGGCATGTGTTGCTGGCTTTTTTACGCCTCTAGTGGCATTTTTAAGGAACTTCGATATTCTTACTCACTCTACGAAACACAGTACCGTTTCACGTTGAGTATTCTGTGAGCAGTGGTATCACTTCGGACGAGCTGGCCCAATTAGTGAGTCAGCATATTATGCTTCAGCAAATCTCTTCCACGGGTGCGACAGTATTAAGACACTCGCCCGGCCATCGTCAAGCCCTTCCAGAGACCGAATAAATAATAATTGTCCGGACCAGGGTTCGAACTCAATACCTCTCGCTTCATGGTACACCTTTAAAATCATTAAAATAAGAGGCTCTCAATAGATATGCGGATAATAGGTTATAACCTATATATGATATTATATATTGCATTGGCTATAGCCTACATCTGGCGATAAAATCAACTTGCCAATAAAAAACATCAAAAACAGTACATTCATTTCAAACAACATCACAAACAGACACGTCAAACGTGCTTCCTACCGATGGGAAAGCAGATGAGACTCAATCGCTCCACAATATCTGCAGTCTACAATAAATTGTCCGTCGGCAGGGCAAAAATGAATAGCGCAGTTGACTCACTACTGTAAACAGAGAACACTATTCATGCCGAATGGCCTTGGCGTAGACGACACGGGGACAATACAATGATTATTATCGGCGTTTTAAACAATCCGTGACGAAACAGTTCAATAAATGGACGGACAAAGTTATTACACACAGTACACTCCGCAATTTAATATAAATTCAACGCTGTCAGGAAGACATTCAGATTTCAACATATTTCATACAAATGCACTACATTGGCAGAGACGTGATAAAATCAACTTTATCATGACCACACAGCGCAATGGTAAAATCGCTGGAAAACAATTTTTACTAGCTCAAGCCATCAATAAACTTACACATCAGAAGTTGAATAGCGCCCGCGAACCATTGCAAATACGTTCCGTTCGAAACAAATAGAAAACTGCAAACTTCACCACATCAAACACAACATTAACATAGATAACACCTGTTTACGTAGAACAACGCGAGACGATCCCAACGCAAACTTGCCCGCCCTACTTTGCAGCGTTTCAACTTTAAATAGAATCCCAATTGACCAAACAACAAGCGGATGATGAAGAAAGAGAATTTGGTTTACTGCGTAATGTATTCACAATTGATCGCGGTTATAGAAATCGGTCGTTCGTGGTGCGTTCGTTCGTTTTTACAGACGGACGGCGGACGGGCGCGTGCGCAGTGTTCGCGCTCCGGCGTCACGCTACTGGCTGCAGAATGGCGCGGGCGTGCTCACGTCATCGCGGCTGCGAACAAAGTGATAACAAAAAACTACAATAATTGATACTACGCGCAACGCCATCGCCGGAAACGCACGCCTGCAGATACCAAAACGCTTGGACGTCTGCCAACGACGCCGATTCTCACTACCGGCTCTGACGTGGCTGGCAAGCAAGGTCGGTTCGAAAAGCTCTCGCACGTAATGTAAACATTCCCATTCGCACCACACGATACAGACATTTCTGAGATGAATAAGAATAATATCATCGCTGGACAGCCTCAACAATAAGCAAGAAAAATGTTAATGATGTCTTACAACAAATAAAACTGAAATGGAACTGGACTGGCCATGTAAGGAGGTCTAGCAAAGATAAATGGACGAAGGATATTACAGAATAGTATCCTAGGAATGGGAAAAGACCAAGAGGAGGTCAAATTATAATATGGGAGAACTTACCAAAAGGATCGGGACGGACAGCTAGGGACACAATGCATTGTAAACAACTGGGGAGGCCTATACTGACAGGCAAACTGATAAAACATAGTGGTTCCTAAATTTTATAAAATTATTTTAATATTTTATACGTTTTATAATAATAAAAAAAGTTAATACTGTAAAAAAAGACTTCTATTATTATTATTATAGTCATTTACTGCAGGACATACCCACCAACGATATTTTGAAAATCTCCACAATTAATCCATCGTCATCACCGATTTGTGTGCAAAATAATTGCATGAGAACTGCTTAAAGATATAGAGATAATACTATGTAGAGATGCGTTACATAATTCATTGCATAGCGTGGGAAGCAAATATATCCCTAAATATGTTCATTCAATTGTGAACTAGAACTTTCTTCATGTAACTAGAATTAATACGTTAATTCCTTACTATGCGTCGTATATAAACAAAGATGTAATCCCACAAGAGATTAATCAAACGTTTTTAAGACGTTTTACGTCGTGCACAACTACTCTTTGGAACTAGCTGTCAATAAAAAAACTCACATACCAAAAAAAAGTCCGGTTACACACTCGCAGGAAACGTACTGCTAAGGATATCCATAGAAAGCGGACGGCATTTTTCCGCATGTGTACAATATACATTAAAAATTTTAAAAAAATTCTAATAAAACAATATAATGACATCTTGTCAAGTGTTGACATCTAGGCTTTGTCTATGCTAGATTAAGAAAGTCTTATTTAATAAGGAGTACAAGGTTTTCTTAACATATATTTTAAGAGCAATTTATAAAGAATGTGAACATTAATAATCTGAATATTATTATTTAAAACTTCTCTATATTAGAGTATAAAGTGAAAATAAATAAATTATTAAGATAATAGAGCAATGCTTCGTCTCTCATGATACGAATGACTCACCTGTTATGCAGATCAGCTGGTTTGGCCATAGTGAACTCCTTGGCGTGGACATTCAGCTTGTTGGAAGGTGCGGTGTGAGGGGTGGCCGAGCTGCCAGCGCTGGTTACAGCAACGTCTGTGCGCACGCCTGGTGGTCAACGAGGTGGTCAAGAGAAGAGGTGATAGGAAAGATTAGTCACTCGTGCCAGTGTATGGAATGAGAGAATCGTAGTGAATCATGAACTTGTAAAACCATGCGTGAAAAAATTAGTACCATTCGCAATAGATAGATAGTTTTAGTTAAGATTTTTTTTTTCAATATCGGACAACAGAGCAGATGGGTCTCCTATATGTAAGAGAACACCGCCAACCATGAACAATGGCGCCATAATCCGCGCACTGGTTGTGTTGACGGCTTTTTACACAAATTAAGCGACATTTATAAAGGACTGCGATATCCTCACTGACTCAACGAGACACAATAGAAGTACCGTTTCAAGTATAACTACCACTTCACTCTGAGTTTTCTGTGACTCCGTGGTGTAAATGGTGAAAAAACACGATCTCATTACAAGTTTTGAGATGTTTCAATTTTAAAATAGAATTCATAGCAATGTCCATTCTATTTACGCCAAAATTCATCAAATGTGTAATTTAAACGCGAAGAAAACGAAAGCGTAACAAAAATAGACAAAAATTAATTTTGCCTTTTCATTACAGAAATAATGTTTTAATTAGTTTGTTATATAATGATATTGATATTAACAGTATAAAAGCGAAATTTAGCAGTGAAAGTAAATTGTCAAGAGGTTGTCTTTTCAAGGCGTGTGTGAGAATGAAATTATGAAAACATTTTAGACAGAAATGATATGCGGAGAGTAGGTCAGTATTCAAGTATTCACATATGGGTAAATTATAAACATTAAAATGAACAATTTATTATAGTCTGTGGCACAAGAGGCATTTGCCCAAAAGTGACAACTAAAAAGGCGGCCAAACTTGCAATTCCTACTTGTGTCTATGGTTCTCAAGTCCAGCCATTGTCTGTATTAAATTCAGCTCTGAATAGTTCTTTGAATAGTAAATATAAACTCATTGGACAAATTATAAAAAATTCTCAGAGCTAAATAACATTGTTACTTTTTACGCCCGATAATAGGCGCATTGTTTAACGCCTCGTCACTTTCACAACGGTTAATCCATCATGACTCCGAATACGAAGCCATTTATTACTCTCAAAATATGAAAAATGCTGGCCGTGGCTAATAAACCAGTGACAATATATTCTGCATGAAATTACTTGGTAGTCTGTGGAACAGTGAAACAATGACGTCGCTGCGTACAATTTGACAGACATTATCAAGTCTTGCAATGCAAATTATTTCAAACGATACAATTCTGTAAAATGTTTCAAGGAAATACCATATGGTGAAGCGTAATCAAAACCATCTTGATCAAATAATAGGACTTTTATATCTTAAAGTAGGATAAGGTTGGTGGCCGCTTTTGATAGGTTTAATTGTATTTAATACAATTATATATGTCTATTTTTACGTTAAATAAATTTTCTATTTAAACAAACTTGTTTCCATAGTAAGGCCTAGTCTGATATGTTATCCAAACCATCTTAATCTCATTATAGGACGTATATATATATATATATCCTAAAGAACGGAAATAAAGATAGGTAAGATAGGTTTTATTTTCTATTTTTATTATATAGCAGAAACTTTCTATGTAAACAAACCTGTTGTTTCAGTAATGGTTGGTTCTGTTACGGTTACCACTGGAGGAACCGCCGGAGGGGAGACGGGAGCAATTGTCACAGGGGCCACTTGGGCCACCGGCGTAGTAGGCACAGACACCGCTTGTTTCACTATAACCCTCGACATTTCACTTGCACACACTTTTTCACTCTCTCATTGAAAATTCAACGCGTCAAATGTCGCCCACCGCAACGAACATCAGACTGTCGTCCCGTTCCAAATATGAAGTTTTGTTTATTTTTATTTTTGGCGCCAAACACTCGTGACGATGTGTTCAGCCAGCATTTTCCATAGCTAAATTATTTAATTGGATTAGCTATCTGTTAGTTACCTGGTGGTCTGTAGATTTCAAGCGTTGGTTTTCCTTTTGAATTTGTCAATATCATGCTTCGCCGTTTTCCGTTGCTTGGAAACTGTGAACCAATTTATATTAAAATAAGCTAATAAATTACAGACAAAGGAACAAATATTTTATTTAGTTTTAAAGTCCTATGTTTGCTTTTTAAGTTGGAAGTAATTATCTGAATTAAGGCTACATAAATATTATAACAAATTACAGACCCTTTACAATCATTATTTATTCAAAAATGAAAGATCTAAATACTGTAAATGAGAATCTAACATAATTCATGTTTTATTTTGTAATGATGCACTCACAAGATACGTAAAACTAACATCATCCACAGATTTAAAATTATGACTAGCTCTAACAAAATTGTACCTACATAAGCTTTTGCCGCTCATATGTGGTTTTTGAATCATGTTCATTTATTCACATTAAGATTATATGTATTACTTATTTTCTGAAAATTTGATGAAGTGAATGTTTCAATTCACAATTCGTACAGATATATGACTATGACTGTAGCCAAAAGCAGATGTCGGTAATTAACCATAAACAATAGTAGGTTTTAATAAAGATTTTGCCTTATAAAAATTATAATCTGACAGTTGACATTCGTATAATTTTAACGCGGGAGGCCATTTTTTGTAGATGCATATTTTACCACACTTTAAGATTTTGTTTTTAATTTAGGTTATTCAAAATTTGATCGACAAAGATTTCATAATAAGCAAAGGTCGTCCGGGTACTGTGTAGGTGTAATTGTGAAGTCCATATCATATCACCCACGTCTAGATTACAATGTCATTACCTATTTACATATTCTAAGCCTAGATTGGCCTAGACTTTTACTTTTGCCGTTAAATGGTAATGCACCTATTTAGCCATATCGAATTTACATTCTCTAGAATTGTTATGCCTTACAGTTATCTTTACCTGGTTATGATGCATGTTGTGGTGAGACTGGGGCCGCACGAAACTCCGCTCACGCATGATTACGCCGGGAGAGGCGAAATCCTGCACCCGATAGCTCCTCTGTAACTCCCCTACACCCATTTGTGCCTGCATTGTCTCTGGTTAACTCGTGATCCTTCACAGTTTCACTTATAATCACGAAATAGGACGGTATATACTCTTTGGTAGGCTAAGATATAAAACCTTTATACAGTTAGTGCATGCGACTTTTTTTTTAATTTTTTCCTTTATAAAAATTTACAATAAATACACTAGATGAATGACTAGTATTATAGTTACAATGTCGTAATTTTAAAATTAATTTCCACAATATTTACAACACTTTTTAGAGCTTAGTATATGCAATAGGGTAAGAAATGCGCTTTTTTTAGTTTATCCTTGGACGTGAAGTCACGTTAGAGATCTCCTTATAAATAGAACCCCTCCTGTGGCCACAAAGGGGGGGTTGTTCGAGAAAGTTCGTTTGACGATTTGTAGAGTGGTGCAGGATAACTTGATGTCTGACAGTCGTAGAGCGATATTCCGAGAGTAAAGCCTGTGTCTGCTAAGCTCCTTTCTCGAATCGTTTCGTTGTTAGGGGTTATCTGTGCCCCTGATCTGAAATAATAAATAATTATTTATTCATTATGGTCATTGAGGTTTTATATTTTTGGAGGTAGTTTTGGCGCCAACGCAACAAGAAGCGCGTCATGTTTATTATCTTAAACTGTATTTTAGAGGTTTTATGTGTGGAATTGTTGGAGTTTAAATTATACATTGTTTAGTAGTATGTTCAAAATTCTCTATAAATTATAAGTAAAATTTTCACTAATTTACTTAAGAAAAATATGTGCTTAGGCTAAGGCACTAGCCTGGTAGTCCATAAAATTTTTAAAAATATAATTAAAATGCAAAGCAAGTAATGCAAGTAAATTTAGCGCCTTAAAAAATACCAATTTTGTGATTGGAAAATAAAATGTATTAATTATATGTCTCCCTTACTAAACCATCCAATTTTTAACTCTGAATTACCATACTACTGTATTGAACGTATTTTTATTATATAGTGGGCAAAGCAGGCGGATCTCCGTTATTCTAAAATAATAGCAACGCCCGTGAGCAACTGCGCCACAATCCGCGCTTAGGTTGTGTTGTGGGCTTTTAACTCCGCTTGAACGTTTATTCAAATAAAACTATTTTTGTAGAATTGAAATTTTATCTCACATTAATATATTATAATAGCTTTCAAATTCAAATATTTCTGATATAACTATAACACATCAATAATATTAAGTTCTAAATAAAATGATGTAAATATGTATATTCTTTTTTTCTTATTCATAAGTTTATCTGTAAATTTTTTACTCGTTCATACTTATAGTCTGTTCTGTTTGTCTTTGGTTAACATGTTGGTTCATGGTTATAAGTTGCATCTCTCTTTGAACTTTGTTCATACCTATTCTTACTTGATTCTCTGTCGTTATTTATGTAAAAATAATTACAGACACTGTCAAAATTTTTATAGCTAGCTACAGAAGACAAAAAAATAAAGAAGACGAAGTTATTAGTTATTTAAAACTCATTAAGCATTAATAATCTTTCAACAAATTGTTGTTTTATATATAAAAAGTATACTTAAATGAATCTCTCTGTTACTTTAGCCTATTGTACTAAAGTCGTTTTCAGAGTCGACAACCTAAAGTAACAGTTATTCGCTCGATGGACGATGACTCAGCACATTGTCGTTCTGATGACCGGCATAAATCAAGACATTTTAAACGCAAAATATACTTGAAATTGTAAATTTTTGAAAATTGAAAACAGTTTAAATATTACCATATGAACTAAAATGCAATAAAATCAAATATTTTTATTCAAGTTAAATACAAAAATTCTGCTCGTTGAACGTCAAAATCAGTCTACCTCTATGTTGGGAAACGAACTGAAACTGCTGTGAAACACTGGTTGTGTTTGTATTCTAGAAAATATATTATTGAATCGCATGTATTGGTATTATAGTATGTATTGACCATAGTCCGCGAATTGTTGTGGTTGTGTTGTCGGTGTTTTATGACGTTTAAGCGGCACTTTTAAGGGCCTGCGATATCCTCTCTCACTCAGCGAAACAAAGTACAAGTACCGTTTCACGCTCAGAAATCTTTGAATCCGTGGTATCACATCGGACGAGCCGGCTCAATTAGTGCATTAGCATATGCTTCAGCATGGCTCTCGCACGTGTGAAAACAAATATGCAGAAAGAGTGATATTTAAGATATTCTTTCAATTAAAGGTCAATAAGTAAGGGCTGCTATCATTAAATTATACCGTTGAAATGGCGCAACAAGCCAACAACTCAAGCAAAGCGCGAATGGTAGCGCAGTTGTCCATGGGCGGCGGTGACCCCTTAACAGAAGAGACCCGAGCTCCATGGTCCGCTAAACAATAAAAAAAGAAGCATTAACCTTGACTTAGTTTGATTTAAAGGTTTTGATTTTTAAATTCATTGGATAATCTGTACTTAGACATAAATTTGTTTGTTAGGTATATTTTAAGGACCTTCCATCAATAGTGCTTTAATAGTTAATATTTAAGCCATGTTTTGCCGAGCGCCATCAATCTGTGGAATCACCTTCTTGCAACGTAGCGTAACTATCTCTACTTGGAAGAAGATGCCTTAAAATATTATTTGTTACAGGACTATTAAAAAATAAGGATTGGTCGTGTATGTACAACCTAAATGTAGAGCTGTGTTTATTATTAAATACTGAATTTTGTACAAGCAATAAAAATGTAGGGTAGGCCTTTCTTAGACATATAGGAGTATAAAAATTTTGTCTTACTCTCAGACTTACTCTATATACACAAAATTTAAAAAAAACGTTCGAATCATTGCTATTTTTGCCAACAAATCTCGTGAAAAAAGTCTCGTGACACGAGAATTTAATAAATAAGATTAAAAAATGATTCAATTATAATTTGAAGATGTTTTGAAATTAGCCACTAATTGGAAGGAAATCAACTCACCGCTCTGTCTTTGTGCACGTCTGTCGCTCACTGCACTCGAGACTCGTTCATTTAATCGTATTTGTTCACTGTAAGAAAGGCCACAGTTAAACTCACCTGAAATCTTCTAGTTTTTCATGCTTGAATCGACTTTTAACGAGAAAGTTTTGAGAAAATACAATTATCTCTGATTGGACGTTTAGTATTAGGCAGACTCGCCAAAAAGTTACGTATGCTACAATCGTCAAACTAGGCTGACTGTCGTTGTTCCCATAGTGACTATAATAATATATTGTTTTATTCTATAACGGACAACGGGGCCGGTGGGTCTTCTATATGGTAAGAGAACACCGCCGCTCATGAACAACCGCGCCACAGTCCGCGTATTGGTTGTGTTGCCAGCTTTTTAGGCCACTTAAGCATCATTTTTAAGGGCCTCCGATATCCTCATTTTCTCTGCGAAACATAGTACAAATACTCAGTGTACACAAAATATCACTTCGGACGAGCCAGCCCAAATAGTGCGTTTGCATATGCTTCAGCATGGCGAACCCACGTGTTAAATACTAATTGCCCTCAGATACGGATAATGATGATCAAAGATGTTGTTTTTTAAGTTTAATTGCAATATACATTTGATTCTAAAGGTAATTAAATTGTCTGAGACTGAAAATGTAATATATACATAAGATAAAATAATAATTATGTTTTATTCTAAATCTTGTATAAGTGACTCCGAATATCCCCTTTTCCCCTACCTTTGATATTATGAGACGAAATATTAAGTATCTATTTAAAAGTTTTATTTGAAAATCACTGCAGTAACATATTTATTATAAATCTATGTAAAAAATAATTAAATTCATGACCGTACACTAAACAGAAAGAAAAATAGAGCTGGAGCCAAGCAGTCCAGTAAGCTGCAGTAATGACATAGGTATCGTTATCGAACCCCGGTTTGGAACTAATTTAATTAAATTTGTAAACATTCCTCCTTTATACGGACGTGACAGTAGCCAGGCAAGTGTCTTACACATGGGAAAGCCAAACTAACGAACTAAACTGAATCTTCTGGAATACCACGGGCTCACAGAATACGAACGTGAAAATATTAGTAGTAGTAAAAATACATTAGATAGATATTGATAGAAATATATAGATAGATAAATAATAGTAGAATAGTTAGTACTCAAGAGCTATGTGAGTCAGACTACCGAAGTTCAACTAAATTATACGGCTTAATCGGCGTAAAAATCATTTAATTCAGAGTAATTATATTTTAAAGAAAACAATTTTTTAATTAGGATGCGCTTTTACGATTTCTTATATCTTCCAAATGATACGTTAATTGCTATCTTCGCAAGTGATAAGGATTATTACATACAGCCTTATCTTATCTGTAAATTTTTAGCAGAAATGTTTTTCTAATTAACACAGCCTTCTTCGTGGCCTTAGAATGCAGAAAATGAACAAAACGTAGACTAACTGAATAATACTAATAATTATGCTTTAAATTTCATTTGAATATTTTTTTCAGTCGGCAGCATAAACAAAAGGTAAAGAAGCCTTGTATAATACATAACTATAAGAGCACCCATGTTATTTTTAATAATATACAAAAACTTCTAGTGCAGGTCCTAAAAAAGTATAAATTTAATTATATACCTAAAGATATATGATAAAGAATAACTAAAAGTTGAGAATGTTAAGGAGTTGTTAAGAATGTTGAATGTCCCCGTGGGAGAGCCATGCTGAAACATATGCTAATGCACTAATTGGGCCGGCTCGTGCGAAGTGATACCACGGGCTCACAGAATACTCAGCGTGTAACGGTACTTGTGCTGTACTTTGCAGAATGAGTGTGGATATCGCAGGCCGTTAAAAATGACGCTTAAGTGGCGTAAAAATTGGTAATACAACCAATGCGTGGACTGTGGCGCGGTTGTCCATGTGCAGCGGTGTTCTCTTACCATATACCTACCTGCTCTGTTATATGATGATATATGATTATATGGTTGAGTTCCACCAAAAAACCGTCGCCTATAGGCTTATGGACACTTACTCAACGAAACACAACAAATACGTTGCACGCTAAGTATTCTATGAGCCCGTGGTAACACTTCGAACGAGCCGGCCCAATTTGTGCGTCAGCACATACTTTAATGGCTCTACCACGGGTGTGATGTAGCCTATTTAAAACTCCACGACAGCATATCTAATGTTCATAGATTTAATTTTTCAGACCTACTAGTCAATATAACAGAAAGCGAATGAAGAACTAAAGAAAACGTTGCCAGATGTAAAAAACCGTAATGCAATATATCTTAAGGAGTGTTAAAACGACAATCAATGGAGCGTAAACAAAAATTCAAAACTTCGAACCAGAAAATACAGTAGGCGTTGTCGTATGACATCATGTTTGCTATTACACGTCTCACTGAGTGTATTGCAATTAGCAATAATCACCTTTATTTCTGTTAACATAAGGCATTTATCGAAGTTACGTAGAGATCGTTATATATGCAGTCTTACGTATTAAATTAAGCGAAGATAGGTATACTGGACCACAGTTGTGTACACGAATATCGCGGTTCTAAGTCAATTGGGAATGCTTTTGCTTTGTCTAAAGACGATTGATGTGAAGCAATGTCCGTACGTAGTAGTTTTATTACTAGTTTTTGAAGACTTATTTTAAAGACTATACAGTTTCCCTAAGAAAAATGGTAGATATTCCTTTGTCTTTAATCATTTTGTCTACAACACTTTCTTCACAGAATACTCAGCGTGAAACAGTACTGTGCTTACTTCATCATCAGCCTATCAAGTCCACTGCTGGACATAGGCCTCCCCCAAACACGATTACGATCTTAAGCGATCTGGATCTAGGGGTTGCCCGCGACCTTCACGAGATCGTCTTTCCATCGTTTCACTTGATGCATCTTAAATAATCTTATACTTTCTTGCTAGTGTCTATTTGTTGTTGTATAAACCAGACAGAACATATTAACAGAAGATTTTACCAAATTGTGTTAATATGGTTAGCTCTTGAAAGGAGAATTAATTCTAAAATCTTTGTAATGCGTTTCTGAGATTTTAAGACATTAAACTATATCTTATCCACTTGGTGTATTGCCGTTTCTGTATTTATCTACGCATCAGACTTCATATAACTCAATGAATGAACAGAATTTATATTCTTTAGGTTTATAAACTAAGCGGGCCATCTACAAGGTTGGCATTCTTATCACACGCTCAACTTGATACTATAAAATTATTCAGTTTGACAAAAAAATAGTAAAAAGTTTTTAGTGTTAAGTTTAAATAGGAAAGAGCCAAAATGCGATGTCTGTCTTTCCACAACTGAGTGTTTTTAAGGCATTTTGTGCCGCGCACAACTACTCTGTGGAATCAGCTTCCTGCAGAAGTATTTCCAAACGAACCACTAGAGGACTTTCAAAAAAATAGCGTACCTATCACTTAAAAGCTGGCAACGACCCGCGGCCCTGCAAGGATTATGGATATTCATGGCTGGAGGACCACTTATCTTAGTTGAGCTTCCTGCTCATTTCATTAAAAATCCGCTTTACCAAATCCCTATTCGACGTTGAGTTATTAATTTTAGAAAATTAAATCGACTTCCATAAGGTAATGAATAATTTTTACATTATAAATAAAAGAATGATGTTTTATGAATGATATTACATTTAATATCTCAATAACCAAAATCGGTCCGCGGAAAAGGCATCAATCAAGAACGCCAAAAAATACAAGTCAAACCTTTTTGGTTTTTCAAGGATGGTAAATGACAGTTGACAAATATTTACCATGTTAAGAAATCCAATATAAAAATATGCATTAAGCATTGAATTTAAATAAATCAAAGAATTACAATCGGATAACTTATGCAAGGTCCAAAGTAACATTAACACATTGGTGTGAAAAATACAATGAGTCACTAACTTGTTTTGCAAAACTGCTAAGGATATCGAAAGTTTTAAACCTCTTAATCCGAGTTTATTACAATGAAACCATTTAAAATTATCATGTAATAATTATTCTTAAATAGAGCAGCGGATAAATTGTGTTGTTTTGTTTATTTATATTATTATTGTTTTTAATAGCGGACAACGGATAGCGAATTCCCCAAAGACCTTTTATTGCTGTCAACTTTTTACGCCCTTCAAGCGGTATTAGCCGGAGAGCCTCAATTGAATGGTATTCTGTATTTCATTAATCATCACTCATTCGGCGAAACATATTAGTGTTTTACGCTGGTGTGTGAGCCCGTGGTATTCATTCATCGTCATTTCAGCCCTAGGACTCTCTGTGGGAGAGTCATGCTGACGCACTAATTGGGCCGGCTCGTCCGAAGTGATACCACGGAATGCGCGGACTTTAGTGCGAATGTTCAATGGCGGCGGTGTTCTCTTACCATATAAGACCCACCTGCTCCGTTATCCGCTATAGAATAAAAAAACACAGACCTCCCCTTTGGACCTCCATAAATACCTGTCGGAGGCGACCCCCATGCAGCGCCTGCCGGCGACTTTTCTACTCCAGGATAACCAGCCCTATAAGAGCGTTAGTAAAAGCTTAAACATAGCTCTTGGATAAGATACATTCTCGGCCACTGTAAAGCCCTCCCGAAGAACAATTTTACAAAATAAATTATAAATTCTGTTTAGATTGGAAATCGAACCTGCTACCCGACGACGTGATAGCTAACAAGACTGATGATATTCATCGTTTTGAGAATGTTTACTTTGAGTAGCACAAGTACTCTTTATACTTACCAATACAACATAAAAAAGAAGCAACATTTTTAAAGGTACGTTTAAAAGGCGTTGCACTCAAGTGTATGCCCCACCACAAGTTTCGGCCGCCAATACAAAATTAGAAGATATTAAAGATATTGTTTAAATACAAAAAAACTTAATAATCATAGTATGGATAATTTAATGTGGAGAACCACACACAATCAGCGCCTAGACCAAGTCGTTCTAGTATTTTGAAAATTGTTTTACAATTTTCGTAATAAGTCTAATGACTATGTAAGCCAGGCAAACAAATATAAAATATTTCTCTGGTACTTATTATTACTATGCAGGCGGTGCTGGTTTTGACAATATTTAGGGCAACTTTTATAAAATGAATTAATTATTAATGTGTTAATAATATAGTAATGAGTTATTGAGTATGTACAGCAAGTTAATGTTAATATTTTTTTTCTGCTCACACTACATTCAAGTCGAAACGATATTAAATTGGAAATATTTTTTTAGGAAATACATACATGCATATTGAAAATATGATTACTTTATTTAAATATCAATAAATCTGAGATGTATAAAATATTGTTTTTAAATTGTAATTGCATGGCTATAGTTTGCCTATGATAACAATGTTGTTATGAAATTGGTTATATTAATTGCAGTAATTTTATATAACCTGTGATAACTCAGCCGGTTTGGCGGTGAACGACCTCGTTCAATGGAGGCTGAACGTGCTAGCGAACTTTCTTTGCGATTGCGCATAATTCGCTATCTATGGTCTATGAAAATTCAATACAGAGTATCTTTGACAGTGGTCACAACAAGGGGATTGAAAATATTGTCATTATTCAAATATCATAAATTAAAGGTGACATCATTTGGATAACATTTTTCAAACATTATGATCGGTCAGTGTGTTATATCTCTGACAATATTAAGTATGCCTTAAGCGGTAGAAGAGCCCAAATCAATTAAAAGACGTAATGAAATAAGTTCGATTAGAAACAAACTAACATGGTAGAGTAATTTCATTTTGAAAATGTTTTCAATGAATATGGTATGAACTATCACTATCACTCCGATTAAAACAACGTAGTGTCTGTGTTAATTAGGACTTGTAAATACTATTAAAATTAAAAATAAGATAGTCATACATTGAACGACAATTTTAAGACGGTTAAACAAAATAGGTTTTTCTATTTACGTTAACTATTGAAATACAGATGAAAATTATAAGAACAATTTTAAAAGTTGATAATTATTGAGGAGAAAAAAAGACAACAGTTCTGAATTGACAGATTAAAAAATAAAACCGGTATACTAATGAGGGTTTATATATTTATATATCTTATAAATAAATCAATAATTATGATCACACTATATTCTATTGATATTGGAAGTGCCAAATGTTTGGCATCGTACCGGTATGTAGTCGATTTCTTTTAATTAAAAGCAACTCCCCTCCCGCTTCCCGCTTGAAACATTATCAAATTAGCATGATTTGTATTTTTTACAATACATACCAGCTTTCTGGTGTGAAATTTGAACCCAGCACTGACTCACAGTAAAATATAACTAATGTTCAGTAGATACGAACATTCACAGAGCCTTGGCTGTATGTAATGGGATTACAATAAAATAATAAGTGTTTATTTAATATTACAACTATTCTTGCCTAGACATGTTTTAAGATCGCCATATAATCGCCGTATAATCTATATACCTATTTAGAATAAACATCTACAAATTCTAAATAAAAATAGATCTCGGAATCCTGTAAACCTACCAATTGTTATTAACATATAATTCGTCATCAAGTTCTTAATATCATCTTTTTAAATCCTATATATTTAAAGAGAGATAAATTTCTAATGAATGATCTTAAAATATCTACTTAAGAAACATAGGTACATTGTAATGTGTTTTGGTTTGAATCCCCGTAAACCTACTAATCAGAATTAATATTATGTAATTCCTCTTCAATGGCTTACAATCATATTTGATATTATTGAAAACCTTTATATTTTAAATATTGATAAATATCTAGAAATACTAAATAATAATAGATTATAGCGTTTTTGGTTTGATTCCCTGGAAACCTACCGATTGTTTTTAACAAAATATTCATCAATGGCGTGTAATAAATTGTTTTTTTTATAATACAGATTTTCAAAATGATATATCGTGGAGATTTAATTGGATAACATTAATTAGTGTAGTGAGGCGCGTCAAAAGAAGCGTTAGGTATTTAGGCCGAACGTCGTCGTACGGAAACGAAGGAAAATCTATTTTGTATAAAGCAATTAGTGTTGAAAAGAAACCAATCCCGCCGTGGCAATGCAACCGATGCACTCAACTTTCATTTCGTGTAACTTTCAAACAAAACGCGATACGAAATAATATAGACTGAAAATTTTGTTGCCTCGTGGTGTCAGCAGCTACCAAAAATAACGCTAATTAAAAATAGAATCAGTAATAAATTAATACAATAAACAACAACAGAAATATAATACTCACCAGAATCTTGCGCTCGCGTACAATTATCGTATCGGTTACGCGTTAATATTTCACTGAAATTTTATTTATCGCGTTTTGTGTGCCGCTGGCGCAGATTCCGGTCGTATGGCGCCCGCCCGGGCGGATTGCCGACTGATGCGTCGCGCGCGCAGTGCTGTGTTGCAAGCTTATTGTATTTCATCCGCCGTAATCGCACTAAGACTTTTTATGAAAATGGAGATTAATGAACATGAGTCTAACTTAGGATAAATGATCCTCCTCCCATTGTCGCAGCCTTTGATGGACGCTTGCCACGGAGTGTTGCCAGTGTTAGAGATAGGTTCGCTCTTAGAACCTATTTATTATACCCAGCATAAGTCCTGCACGATATCCTATATACCGGGTAACATAATAAACCCTCAGCAATTCTTAGACTCGTCAAACCCGAATAAACATTCAAATGAAAAAAATTCTGACACACGTATATTAAGGAATTTTATTATTTGGTATATTATAATAACATAGGTAATTATGGTATCTTAGTCTTACATGGAAATTATTTATAAACGATTAAGAATTTTTTCACCCGTGGGAGAGCCATGGTGAAGCACATGCTGACGCACAATTTGGACCGGCTCGTCCGAAGTGATAACAGACGGGCGAACAGAATACTCAGCGTGAATTGTACTGTGTTTCGCAGAATGATTGAGGATATCAGAGACCCTTAGAAGTGCTGCTTAAACTGCTTAAAGAGCCGGCAACACAACCAATGCGCTGACTTTGGCGTGGTTGTTCAAGGGCGGTGGTGTTCTCTTACCATATAGGAGACCCGCCTGCTTCGTTGTCTGATGTAGAATAAAAAAAGAATAAAATTATTGAAAAAAGGTAGTGATGGTCTGGTAACCGGTAAAAATAGGAAAAATCTTTAAACTGGTCACACTGATATTCTCTGTCATCTATACCTATAAACTAAAAGCGAATAGGAGTAATGGGTTCCGCGACTATTCAAGCAATGAGTAATATTTGTTCAACGTCGTGCAATGCACGTTCTATTGCGACGTTGCAATGAAAATGGCATTTGCTTAAGTCATTACCACCTGTGCAGACGTCCAGTTTACAAAATTAATTGCTATATCACCAATTTTATCTTATGAAATCCTCTTACTATACTAGCAGAACCGGCACACGAAACCATAACTATATAAATTATGAAAGATTAACTGTTCGGACAAACGTTTTGTTGCCATATAAACGAGAGTCTCGTAGCTTAATGGTTTTAAAAGTGTACCGTTAATCGAGAGGTATCGGGTTCGAATCCCGGTCCGGACAATTATAATTTAATTTATTCGGTCTTTTGAAGGGCTTGACAGTGTCCGGGAGAGAGCCACGCTGACGCACTAATTGGGCCGGCTCGTCCGACGTGATACCATAGACTAACATAATACTCATCGTGAAATGGTAGTTCTATTGTGTTTCGCTGAGCGAATAGGTATATCATAAGCCCTTAAAAATGCTGCTTAAGCGGCGTCAAAATTCGGCAACACAGCTAATGCGCGTTCTGTGGCGCGGTTGATCATGGGTGGCGCTGTTCTCTTACCATACAGGAGATCCACCTGCTCCATTGTCTGCTATAGCATAAAAAATATAAATTTTGATATATGCTGGTGCTGGCTTTTTTTAGGCATTATGAAGCTGTACAACTCAATCATATCTCTTAACAGCAGCATTCGTAAGAAACGTTTGAACGTTGTATCGACCTACTGGAGAGTAGGTATATAAATTATTATTCTACCTATAATTATTTGAGAGTCTTATTAAACAAGTAAAATTACACGTGTTTGAAAAAACTGAAATTACTATTGTTTTTATTTATTTCCAAAACAAAAATATAGTTAAAATGTTCATTATTTATACATACTATAAAAATATATTTTGATTGTTTAGTTAGATTGTATAATTAGATTAAACCTAAAGGTAATATGATATAATATATAACTTGAGGTAAAAATGAGGAATAACTATCTATCAATGCATGACTCTCTAAGAAAATTGAACAAGTTGCGTCATTGGAAAATATGTCGCGGCATGCGTTGCATGGTGGTCTTAGGTATAATAAAAAAAATGACGTCAACAACTGTTATAAATAAATCATTAAAAAACCAAGACAATCATCAAGCCATTATAAAATGATATGGCGGATAAAATGTTTTTTTAGAACTAAACTCGCATGAAAAATTTACGAGGATTTTTCAGTATTTCAATGCTCTTAGGAACGCACCTTGGTCTAATTGAAGTTCGTAATTTGACTGATATAATTTCAAACCTTTTTCATCAATTAAGACCTCATTTACTCCCAATATCTGCAAATGGATCAAATCTACTATCCCTCGGAAGATGGCGCCTGATATATTAAAAAAAATATTTTTCAAAATTAAAATAAAACAACACTCGAAAGGCGGCCTGAGTAACTGGATTTTTTTATATTTAAGCGGTGGCAAACGAGCATGAGACTAGTCCTCCGCCCTTGGACACCCTTAGCTCTTGCAGAGCCGCGGATGCGTTGCCGGCATTTAAGGAATTTTTTGTAATTGTAATTGTAAGACGGGCTGGTTCCCGCAACTCGACGACATTATTGCGCCTATTTTGCGTGAGAGTACCAGCGTCATTCATGCCAGCCTAGTACCTGGAGAAAACTCAGCAGGTTCTTCACGTTGCTGGCCACCTCCTGCAACGACTCCGGTGTTCCGAGGTGCCGCGCCCTATATGCTGGTCTTTAAGAATAATATATATATGTACGCTCTTTTCTTGAAGGTTCCCAAGGAATAATGGTTTGGAAATACCTCTGTATATCTATCTGTCACTGTGTCGTTTGGTGGGTTTGAATAGTTTAAATTTTAACAAAATGTACCCTTATTCAATTGTATATTATTTATTTAAGAAAACAGGGAGGCAAGTGAGCAGGAGATCCGTCTATGGTATGCAGTCGTCCCATGGACACTTCCAGATCCTGATCGGACGCGCCACCGGCCTTTAATAATCATAATTTCCCCTAAATATTAAATTAATCCGAAGGAATATAGATGATCTAGTGTTCACTATATTTTTCCTCAAGTTTCATTTGGCTTCTCTACACTGTCAAACAACCCCACTGTTGCTCCCCTTGCAAATAAAAAAATGAATGACAATGTGGTAGTGTAGCTTTATATAATATAATACAATTTACGAATACAGGTTTATAACTTGGTGGGAACATCACTATCAATTAGAATGTCTAGCCAAGAGTAGATAACTAAAACACAGTTTTGTCATCTATACATATTTATGAGTTTTACAAAATTTATAAAATAGACAAAAATTTCTCTGTACTATTTTAGTTCTGTGTCAAATGAATAAACTTTAGTGTCGAATTAGTAAACTTTAGTTTAAAATGAATAATCTTTAGTGTCCAAACCATGATCATTTTTTCAAATTTCATTCCAATGACTCGCAAACGACGTAATATACTTCTGGAACAGATTTAGTCTCGCCAAGATTAGAAAAATAATTTCGCCAAAACTTTACAAAAGCTGATGATACATTTTTGTATCACGATATTCAGAAAGCTCAGATTAATAGTCAAAACATACTTTAACAAAGAAAATTCATTTGAATTGTAGTCTAATTCATCCTATCTAAATCGTAAATAAAACATAGCATTTAACATTACAGCCATTTCCCAAAAAATAAATATTGAAGAAATCACTTAATTAGGTTCATACACTGATCACGTACTCCTGTTGCACTTAAGATCCATGTTTATCACTATGGGCTCACTTGAACTCCATTATGCAAACATCATTTGTTGGGCGATGTCAACCCTAACGCAGCTGATAGTAGACGTACCACGTTCTTTTGCTCTTGAGGTTCGTTTTCTGTAAAAAAATGTAATTTAAAAAAAAGCTAAACAATTGTATTATTTCTTATTTTTAGTAGTATAGTGCAACGAAGCAGGTGTGTCTCCTATATGGTAACAGAACACCGTCTCCCATCACCAAACCACGCCACAGTCCGAGCACTGTTTTTGTTGTATTTCCGGCACTTTACACCGTTTAAGCAGTATTTTAAAGGATCTCCGATATCCTTACTTACTCTGCAAAACACAGTACAAGTACAGTTTCACGCTGAGTGTTCGTGGTATCGCTTCGGACGAGCCGGACAATTGGTGTGTCAGCATACGCTTCAGCATGGCTCTCCCACGGGTGAAACTTGTTCAAGTTACAAAGTAAGTAATTGGAGATACCGTATTTAGACATTCAGCGAAAATGAATAGCATTTTCTTCGACTTAATGAGGATTTCGACTAAACGAGGTTCGAGTTTACGACATTGTATATGATTGAGTAGTAGGAAAAGCATGTAAAGTTTGATAATGGTTATAAAAAAGTCTAAAACAGCATATATCAAACTTTCATAACTTATATAGCAAAACAGAGTTTGTCAGGTCAGCAATGTATGCATACCATCAACTCCAGTGACGTGTTTCTCTAGTGTCAGCTTCTCTTGTGCAACTTGGTAGATACCCTCTTCAATGGTACCAGCACTCAATAATCTGTAGATGGTCACTGGGCGAGTTTGTCCCATTCTGTGACACCTAAAATTACAAATTTAGTTAACATCTATATCACAGTCAATTTATTTATTATTGTATCAGCCTCACTGCAGATATCAGGTCGATATTCTTACTGAAAAAGCAAGCCATGTCTATCTAAATGAAACCAGCACGGATATCCTCAAAGTTCAATGAAACAAGGATAATTGACGGTAACTTGCCAATACATTTTTTTTATAGTATACCGGACAACGGAGCAGGTGGGTCTCCTATATGGTAAGAGAACACCGCCGCCAACAGCGAGGCAATCCGCGCATTGATTGTGTTGCTGGCGTTTTACGCCGCTTAAGCGACACTTTCAAGGGCCTCTGATATCATCACTCAATCTTCTATCGCATTTATCACAGGTAATGTTCCGAGTTGTTCAAATTAATATCTGCTCAATTTCAACATCAACATCGAGGCAGAATACAAATTTTAATCAACACATTGCCGTTTGAAACTAAGCGTTTTTTAGGGATTTTGTTGTGACCTGTTCATTGATGCTTCGAGCCGCTCTACTCTGAATGCGATCAAGAGGAAGAAGCTGATATATGGAAGCTCCCGCCCCAATTTGAGACCTTAAAATCGCTTATTCTTTGAAAAAACCTTACCTATCTTCAGCCTGCTTGTCATTGTATGGATTAAAGTCGATGTCGTGTATAATAACAGTGTCCGCCGCAGTTAAATTAATACCCAATCCACCCGCCTTAGTGGACAGAAGGAATACGAATATATCTTGCGTATTGTATTGGTCTATTAAGTCTTGTCTGAAAATTAAATCATATATATTAGAAAAAGTTTGTCTTTAAATACAATTATTATGTATATAACATTATTATAATAATATGTGTAATAAATATAACCATTTAAATATTTCATTAATATTTATAATATAATTTTTATATACAGTGTTAACTCTATATACCGACACTGAAGGGACTGCATTTTATAGGGTTATGAAGAGTTGTCGTTAAATGGAGAGAAGAAAAGGTGGGGGGAAGACAAGCTAAACCAACTAAAGCCAATTGATTTCGATGCTTTAGGGAGTTTTTCGTTAAATCGATATATATATATATATATATATAAATCGGCTTAGTTTCATCACGTAAAACTCAAGAAAGGTGGAACAAAGGTTCATTAAATTTGTTATATAGGTATTCTGGCATCATCAACATCAACAACGCACCGGCGGCTCTGCAAGGACTGAGGGTATCCATGGGCGTAGGACCGCTTGCTCCAGGTGTGCCTGTTGCGCGATTGTATATAAAAAAAATAATATCAGATGAAATTTCTTACCTTTCATTAACTGCGGTGCTTCCATCTAGCCGTATGTAGCTGTATCTCCTCAGCTGAAGGTAGGGCTCCAGGACATCTAGCATCATCGTGAACTGACTGAATATCAGTACCCTGTGTCCCTCCGCCTGCAGTTTCGGTAGCATTTCGTCCAACTTCTTGAATTTACCAGAGTCCTCTATTAAATGCGACGGAACTGAGAAGGATTTTATACACTGTAAAGAATAAATTTTAATTATTACTTTTTTATGATACAGCTGACAACGGAGCATATGAGAATTCTGTATGGTAAAAGAACATTGCCGTCCCATCATCCAACCGCGCATTGGTTACAGTCAGCGCATTGGTTGTGTTGCCGGCTGTTCGCTACTTAAACAGCATTTTTAGGGGCCTCCGATATCTTCACTCACTCAGCGAAACACAGTAGAAGCACCGTTTCAAGTACAACTACCATTTCACGCTGAGAATTCTGTGAAGAAATAAGACTGTATGGCAAAACAATATTTGCTGAATCAGCTAGTAAAACATAACTTCATCATCGGTACACTTACATGATGTTGCAACGTCAGCTGGTGCAATTGAAAGTCAGACAGACAGAGCAAATCTTCATACGCGTATTGCTCGTTCTTCTCTTTGTACCCGGGATCTTTGGCCAGGCGGGATGCGATTTTCTTCACTTGAGCGTCCTGGTAGTGGTACCGCAATAGGAGCGGATGGTTCGCCAATTTCCTCATATCCATCATCATTGATATACCGCTTTGTTCTGTAGTCGCGTGGACCTGAAATTTAAAAAAAATATTTCATAGACCAGTCTGCTGAGTATATGTATGGGGGTCTGCGAAGACATCTCTGAGCCACACAAAAATATTTTATTTATCAATTAGGTTTGTACAATCACTTTTGTACGTCAACGACTCTAGTACCAGTTCCTATCCAGAATTGAGAGAAACCGGCGAAACAACCTCAGCAGAACTGTTCAGGTCATTTAATTTATTTTAAGAGATTTCATAAAAATGTTTGGAGCGATCGCCTAATAGCTAAGGCGTAGCGTCATCAAAAAGTCTTTTATTCTATAATATCATTTGCTACACAAGCGTTCTTAATAAAAAAATTTAAATTATTTATTGAAACATTTTTAACGCTTTCTGGGATCCTATTGTAAAAGCGTATATAATAATATACTATATAAATAATGTATAATATATATATATATATACTGTATAAGATTGTATAATTTAATTATCCATAATATATTCACATATTATGGATAATGAAATATAATTATATATAATAACGTGGGAGAACCATGCTTAAGCATATGCGGACGCACTAATTGGGCCGGCTCGTTGGTAGTGATACCGCGGGCGCACAGACTACTCAGCGTGAAATGGTAGTTGAACTTGAAGATAACATAGTAGAAGCACCGCTTCTACTATGTTATAATACCATAAAAAATATATTTAGGATAATTTTTAATAAAATTACTGCATCAAGGCATTTTGTTTGTTTTTTATCTGATGTCTATACTATACTAAGTTATAATAATAATTAAAAATAACATCTAATCTGATTCGCTGTTTAATATATGGAATCCATGAAAACTGTTCTTGAAATCCTAGGAGTCCGTGACTGAAATAAATTAGGAATCACTACGCTATATCATAAAAAAATCTTACCATTCCATCTTTGGACGAGGAGAACGCAGCAATCAGCTGCTTGTATAGCGTTTGCTGCCGTTCGGACATGGGACACGACTCCGTGAAGTTGGTCTTCTTGGGCAGGTCCTGCAAGACGTCCTGTTTCAAGCGGCGCAACACAAACGGCTTCATTATACGCTTCGCTTGCATGATCTGGCTCTGCTCGAAGGGTGGGACGTCGTCTTCTTTCTTCTCCGTGGTTTTCTTTGTTGCTTTCGCCTTCTGTAATGCCGTTAAAAGATAGTGTTAACTCTTAAAAGATGACGCCATGTGCCTCTTTAGCCAAACGATAATTGAAATTCAGTGTAAGCATAAAGCATTATTTATTAAAGCGCCGCGATTATTTCTCGGGAGGTTAGGTTAGGTAATATAAAGGTACAGTCGAAAGCGGTTATAACGTCCGATCAGTTATAAAAGCCAGATTGTAAGGTCCCATCGAAATCTCTAGTAAACTATTTAGTAAACTCCGCCTCTAACAACATCTCTTACAACGACGAAACGTTATCTATGTTCATCGACTATAACATCCAACTATTTCTTCTTCCAGCAAAATAAAACAAAGAAAGCTAAATATTGTAATATTAGACATGATTGAAAAGATTTGACCGTCCTAAAGGTTCTTGCCTGTTCTTTATTAGAAGAGTCGTAGGGTTGGAACAGGTGTGGAATCACCCCGTTGACGATTCAAAGTCGCTTATAATAAGTTCTATTGACTGAAAATTTCTTTAACTTTGATTTAACTTCTAGAATGTATTCAGCTATAGGCCGAAACATCGCTAAGGACAGGGAGTTTTTAGGTAAAGATTTTTTTTTTAATTTACCTGATACATAAGAAATCGTCACTTTTCTATATTCCCATACGAACGATTCGTATGGATTGGAAAATAACATAAGTTTAGATGGCAAGGCTCTGTGTAGGGACCGCGATCACAACCGCCTCAGCCAGACACGGAGACAAGAAGCTAGTTATTACGCTACACCCCGGTGAGCTTCCAAACGGTTGCCCAGGCGGTCCATGACCCCGCGACGGCTCAAGCCGAGATTCCTGTCTTACAAAACACGCCCTTGCGCTAATCGCGGCTAACAATCAAATCCACAGCAGGCCTACCGCTTGCCCCAAACACCGTGTTAAGCTGTAAAGATCGTATGGCCGGCAGCAGATAGCCCTTTCAAAAAAATAAAAGTTCATCTGAACTTTAATACCACTCCATAAAGCATAACTGTTACCAAAGAAGTAGCGGGAAAGGAAACAGATTATCCGACTATAACGATGGAAGGTAAAAAAATGGTGGACTATAAAAATGGAGTATGGTTTTCGAGTTTGGCGTGTACTGAGGGGTTACTGTACAGTTTGTAACTTAGTTTATAACTCGTAGGTGTCGTACTGAACAGAATGATGACAGGTGGGCTCACTAATACTACTATAAAAGCTTTGTTTTTGTTTAAGATGTTTCTTTGTAAATATGTAGAGCACTTACGGCATTCTTCTGGAAGAGATTCTTCAGATCATCAGTCTTGCCTGAGAACATGTGGGGCATAACGAAACACAGCAGAGACATTAGCTCTATCAAGTTGTTCTGGAGTGGTGTACCGGTTAACAGTAATCGGTGTTTTGACTGAAAATAACACATAATAATATGGCATCGGTTCCCGGCTCAATGTGATACCACGGGCCAACTGAATACTCAACGCTAAACGGTACTTGTACTGTTTCGCTGAGTAAGATCGCAGGCTTTTTAAATAATACCGCTCTAGCAGCACCAACAAAGCTTTTCACGCCACCTAAGCGGCATTTTTAGGGCCCTCCGATATCCTCACACACTCAGTGAAACACAGTAGAAGCACCGTGTCAAGTACAACTACTATTTTACGCCAATTAATTTCTTAATCTCTACTTCTTATTTCTTAGTAACGAACCTTGATTTTGAGTAGATTGTCGTATCGTTGCGTTGCCATGTTTTTTAGCATATGGGCTTCGTCGTAAATGACGTAGTGCATCGGTGTGATTCGGAACATCTTCCGTTCCTCCGGACAACTGCTGACCATTGTATAACTGAAATTTTATATTTAAACATTACAATATAGGAAAAAATATTTAATGGAAAAATATATAACAATATTGGACCCAACAGGCGGCGTCCTACATACCCTACCCTACTATAGTTCTACATAATACTCCTATGCCCTGCACTTTTGTTTGGAACTTTATGATATTACAGCTCAAATTGACTTCTAAATATTATTAAGAATTTTTTGTATGTAAGTATAGGAATGTTATTTTTATTCAATTCCGAGTGTTCTGATATATATTCAACTTTTAAACCCACTCTGAACTTCAAAAAATAATACAAGACCAAAACTAGTTAAGTCGGTCTAGCCGTTCGAATTTTAGCGAGACTGACGAACAGAAATTATTTTAAATTTGTAGTTAGAAGATACGTTGTTGGAGGCCTACAAAATCACGGTCGAAGATGTCTAAAACAGACAGTTGAGTATCAGAACTCGGCTCGTCCGGAATAATACCACGGGCGCACTATTCTCCACCACCACACACCACAAACACCAGAGTACACCAGCATGAAACAATATATGTACTGTGTTTCTCTAAATGAATGTGGCACCGGAGGTATAACAAGTTATACCGCTTCAACAGCGTAAAAAGCTGCCAGCACAACGGTGATATTCTCGTACCATAAAGCCCCTTCTTCATTGTTTATAAAAAAAATGCACTCACGTGGTTAGTACTACGTCGTACTGGTCCAGCCTTTTGGCATATTCGAAGCGGAGTTGACGACGTTCCTCCGGTGGGCCGTAGTACTTGCTCACTTTGAACGAGGGAACCCAACGGGCCAGTTCGGTACTCCAATTATCTGATTTTAAAAAAAACTTATAAGCAAGTCATACAAGTAGTGTTACTCAAATGCAAGACCAATGCTAGACCTAATTTTAGCAAGACCAAGACTGACCGTGTAAGACTTGAGCAAGAGACTAAGTCTGCAAGACTCTTGCATCTCGCAGCTATTTTTTTTGGCAGTGATTTTTGGAATATCTCATTAAATCATTAGACATATTTTATAAACCTGGTATTTACTACGGCTTTGCTAATTCAACCTCAAAATATTTCTAATCTGATAGGTTTTTCTAAGATCTGAAGTAAACTTTAATAAATATTAATAGTCTAATAGGTAATTTCAAGACTTGCAAGACTCTTGCTGCAAGACCAAGACCAAGACTGGGAGCACAAGACCCAGACCAAAACCAGGTGTGTTGGCACAAGACCAAGACTGGCTAAGTCTTGCATTTGGGCAACACTACATACAAGTGGAAATTATTAAATAGTATTAGTAAATTTATAACTCAAAATGCCGTCAAACTTTAAAATAAAGTATAATAATACAGTGGAATCTCGATAACTCGAAATGCTAAAAAATTTGAATTAATTAGAGATACATAGAATTTATGTGCTAAAACTTTGACTTATAGAGGACTTATAAACAGCAGTTTATTAGAATATTTTTCTACTTGTGGAGTTAAAGTTAAACAATTTGAATTATTATGGTACATATTTATTTATATAAATTTTAATGCACTAGAAAAAACTAAACGGATCTCGGCCTGGGGTGGGACACGATCACCACGACATAATCACAACACCAAGATCCGTTTAATTTTTTTATATGCATTTCAATTTATATAATACATATATAAATAATAGATTCCCCATTTACACCTATTTTTTAAATTCGAGTTACAGCGAATAAATATTCTTATCAACGCCGTAGGGAAATAATATTTTAGTTACGTACTAACTCGTATATATAACTTACTATATATATAACTCGTAATAGCATTTTTTTCGACTTAATGACAATTTCGACTAAACGAAGTTAAGAGTTATCGAGATTCCACTATATTAGACATAGTACATTTCAAATATATCTAAACCATTAAAGAAATAACAATCTCACCTAAAGTCGAGGCGGGCACAACTATCAAATGTGTGCCTTTGGCTTGGCCGGTTTCTTTAAGGTGCGCAAGGAATGATATCACTTGCACTGTTTTGCCCAAGCCCATCTCATCAGCCAGAATACCGGAGACACCTTGCTTATGGAGCACGGCGAGCCAATTCAAACCCACTAGTTGGTATGGGGCTAGTTTTAAACTGAAATTTTAAAATAATAGTGAATATATTTCCATAGTTTAGCTTAGCAGTCTTTGATAGGTAGAATATATTTGAATATATACAGTCAAACCTGGCGAAGTGAGAAAAGTCTAGATGAGAATTATTTCTCTTGATTATTGCCAAGACCTGCCCTTTTAAGCTCCAAAAACTATATTCGCGAGAAACATAAACCTCTGTACGTCAAAATGCTACTTGTAAGACTCGTAACTTCATGGTTTTAAAAAGTGTACCATGAAGCGAAAGGTATCGGGTTCGAATCTCGGTGCGGATAGTTATAATTTAATTTATAATTTATTCGGTCTCTGGAAGGGCTTGACAGTGGCCGGGCGTTTCGATACTGTCGCTCCCATGGGAAAGCCATGTTGAAGCATACTGACGCACTAATTGAGCCGGCTCGTCCGAAGTAATACCACAGCTCACAGAATACTCAACGTGAAATGGTAGTTGTACTTGAAACGTTGCTGCTACCGTGTTTCGCTGAATGAGAGTCCCTTTAAAATGCCGCTTACGTGCACAATGCCGGATTGTGACGCGGTTGTCCATGAACGGCGTTTTCTCCAGCCATATAGAAAACCTGCCAGCTCCGTTGTCCGCTATACCATAAATAAAATAAAAAATAATATTACCTGGAATCCAAAATGCCAGGCTGTTTCAATCTCCCAGCGCCCGCTGCCACAGCCGCTTCCAGCTGCTGAGCTAAACCTACACATTTCTTCATCAGCCGTTGAATATTATTCCTAGTACACAGCAACTCTTGCGTTGAATTTAATAAATCTGTACTCAACATTTTGTTACTATTGAATTTTTGTACCTACAACAAATAGAAGACTTATGAACAAATTTGCCCACACGACGGTTACAAAATCCTTTATAAGATGCAATTCTGAAGAACAAGTGCTGTTTAAGGTTTTCATACTTTTTATTTCTCTTTTGCTCATTAATATTGTGCCAGTGAAACTAAGATAAAAGTGATTAATAATTACAAACATTACAATGTATGTGAACTACAATGTATGTGTGTACTAGAAGTCTAAGCGAGTTTCTTATCAGAATACACCTAATTGTGTAAAATCAGTAAAACGAACGATTTTTGTTTTTCCCTATTTAAATTTTGAAAATTAAATTCAAAAAGTAACCGAACTCTGCACAAAACTTCATTAAATTCGATTCAGTTGCTAAGGTGTACATTGCAAACAATGTGACATGGAGTTTATACGGGATCAGTCGTAAATAATGG
>DWCF01001204.1:0-32982 GCA_018230265.1 Delias oraia
GCCCCCATAAACTTGTAAACCTGGAAGCATCTTCACCAAATCCTCATTACCACCTGCATGGTCCCTGTAATCAATATATTCAAACAAAGCCAAGAAAATTTTAGTCATAATTACTATTCATAATCCTGAAGGTCATATTGTTTTGTCTGGTAATTTATAAACTTATATAGAAATAATTTTATAATTTGTAATTGAGAAAGAAATGCATACCAATGGTGATGTGTTGTTAAAACTTTAGTTAATTTAACTTGTTGATCTTGAATTGTTTTTAAAACAGTGTTAGGTTCAACAGGGTCTACTATAGCTGCTTCTTTAGTAGCCTTATCAATAATCAGGTACATATAATTATCCTTCAGAGCAGGCAAAATCTTCACATCCATTGTTTTATATTGTTGGTGTTCTAGGCTGCTATGACTTGTGCGTTGGTTCCAGACTAATGCTGAAAGTAGAACAATTGTTCTCAAGTTCCACCAAATTTTAAAATATTATACTGATCTGTTACAATCTCATCTAAACTATTCATTGTTTACTGTAAGAACCATAATCTCCATCTCTACTTTATTTATCTATTAGTTGTTGTTTCGTATAATGAATACAATTTTTTAATGTAAGAAAATCGCGCTTACCCTGGAAGTAAAGTCTAGTAATTCGTTGCGAAAGGCCGTGCGGCAATGAATTAACGAACCTAGCGAGCATTGAACTAGAAAATAAAATGTTATCTGTCTATAAAAAAAAAGATACTTGAATATAGTTGATGCAATCAAAACCTTCAGTTTAAACAATAAGTAGGAATATGAAATACTTATAATGACAATAATTATAAGTGGGAATCAAAACAGAAGACGAAATATTCTGGTGATTGATAGAATGATTATTTGAATCACAAACAAAAATAAAGAAAAATTTGAGGAAATCTGTAACGTTGATATAATCTATATCTAATTTATCAATATAAGATTGACTACTGACAACTAAGTTAATATTTATGTCTAACTGACAATTAGATTTGTTATATATATGTCAAAAACACGTGGAGTTGACATAATTGTTAGAACAACGAGGATCATAGTGTTTATAATAAAATAATATAAAATGTTATCCATCTAATTCAAGACTAAAATAATAAGAAATCATGAAGAGTAAACCGGTTAAACATAAAACTACGAACACGTTCCGTGTAAGTTTATAACTTTAGACCTTAGTTACATCTTAGGAATTTTTGTTTATTTGAGGTTGTGTTTAATGTATCATAAATAATTGGTACATATTTAATTCAATCTTTTTAAGACAAAACATTACTTATATTCAATTTTTGTTTGACAGTTTGTATCCTTTGCGGAAAGAATCAATTCAATAGATATACGTCATGCTGCTCTATATCATATTGAAAACAGCTATTCTCAACAACCAGGAGAGAATGATACTCATTTCTACTTGGCCATGGAGAAGTGGCATGCTCTTAACTTGACTGAAAACTTCAAAAAGTTTAAAAAGGAAGTCTTTGGAATAATTACAGTCCCTCAATTAATTCATAAGAAGAATGAAGTTTTGGATCTGCTGGAGAAATATTTCAATTTAGATGATCCATTGTGCCTTCAACCTTTGCTAGAGTAAGTCTTGTTTATTTTAATTGGAAATTTGTTAAGTATATATGCTAAAAACTGCATGATAAAATCTACACAATGTATTATAAAGTTAAGTTAAGTTTGTATATTATTTTTCAGAATCTTAGTATCAGTGGTAAAAGATTTAAGAAGTGACTTTTACCAATACTTCCCAAAGTTTCTTGATATTCTTATCAAATTATTGAATACTAAAGATGCAGAGCGACTTGAATGGACTCTCATTTGTTTAGCTTTTTTATTTAAGATATTGAAACCACATCTCAAGAAAGATATAGGTGTAGTTGTAAGTAGGATTGTGCCTCTACTCAGTGAAAATAAACCACAATATATCAATAACTTTGCAGCTGAAAGTTTTGCTTTTGTGGCAAGGGATATCAGAGATAAGAAAAAGTTTATTGAAACTTTACTTAAATATTTGAAGACTAATGAAGATGTAAGTATTTGAACTCTTCCATCATTAAAAACAATGTTACTGAGTTTCCAAAAATTTTACTTAATTAATTAGTTAATATTTTTACATTTTACATTTTTTTATTTTCAGACTATTTCAGGGTGCGGTCACCTTTTATTTGAAATTATTAAAGGGGTTGGAAATAAATTTCACAGTTGTATTGACTCATATTTACCTCTACTTTTACAAGAGTTGAAAGAGAATATAGATAATCAAGAAATTTTATTCAAAGTACTTACACAGACAATAGAAGATAGCTTGCAAACAATATCACAAAAAGAATTTAGTATTTTCTGGGATAACATATTGAAATATGTAGAGGAAATATCAAGAGAAGATGGAAGCAAAGGCTTAGAGTACATTCTGAGGCTATCTGGACAAATAATTGAACACAACAATGGAAAATACTTGCTAAATCCACATCAGTACACCTTAGTTCTAGTAAAAGTTATTTGTCACCAATCTTCAGAATCTGTCCTTGATGTTTGTGCTTCTATAGGAGCATTGTTATTGCTTTCCTCGAGCATTAAATTGTCACAAGAACATGCAGGCATTCTTGTTAAAGTATTGCTTCCATTGCCATTCCCAAAAATTTTGATAAATTTTGTCCAAAATGTTACTAATTACTCTCAGTTTGATATGCATATACTGCCACATTACTTGAATTTTGTGATTCAATCAGATTTTGATGTGGATGCAATGTCCACACTATCTAAGATATGCTTGACGAAATCTCCTCTCTCAAAGAATGGGCTTATGCTTTTTGAATGGGTGAAATATCCCTTGGACTTTGGAAAAGGCCAACCAATTGTTGTAGATCATTTTAAGACAATTCTTAATGATGACTTACAAAACATTGTTGAAAACCCAACAAAATTAATGAATGTCTTATTCTGTTTACCACATATTGAGAAGTTAAATGTAAATGAATGTATTAAGATACTTAGTGAATTGATTTCTAAGCTCTTAAATACTCTATCTGTATATAATTTGAACCACAACGATGAGAATAAACTGCACTGTGATACATCTGCTTTGTCAATTTGTGCTAGAAAAGTAATGTTTATACTAGCAGCTACATTAGAATGTGCAATTCATATATCAAGTTGTAAACAAATCAATGATATTTGTAACATAGAGGTTTTATTGTCAATTATAGTCCCATGTGCTGCTGATCAAAATTATCTAGTTGCTCTGCATATACTAGATTTATATCTAACAGCATATGAGTGTGAAAATAAGTTGACCTATCAATTCATATCTTTGATTGATTCATATTTAAGAAGCAACGTATCTTCTCCTTTTCATATTGTGAGTATAACCTTTATTAACATTAGGTAAATGCATTGATTTTCTGTAGTCATTCTTAAATTGTGGTAATAAGTAAAATTTTTACAATAATTTACTTATTAAATATATTATTTTTTAATTTTTCCAGGTCAGATTGCTCACAACACATATTTACAAGTTATTTGAAAATATTGATGAATTAAAGAAAACCGCTCGTGTCGGTTCGGAAACTGAAATATTTTCGATATTCTCTAAATGTCATTCAGTCGAGTGCATAACACCATCCATACAAGAATACCGGTCTCAGATTGCCACATTACAAAAAATGACCTTTAATACAACCCAGTATGAAATTGCAAAAGAAACTAATTTTCATTTATTTTCCTTAGAATACATGTTGGGTAGTCTATACGTGAATTTCAAATTACTTTGGGAGCCAGTAAGTGAATTTATTGCTGCGTTTGGAAATGCTCTGCCGATAGATGAATTTTGGCCGGTTTTCTATAAAGCCATAGAAAATTCATTTAAGAATGCTAAATGTAACGTGAAAGCATTTAAATTTGATGAAGAATTAGATGTGAAAAACGAATTTATAATAGATTTATATGCAGAATATAATAATATAGATGAGCGACTTGATTTTCATAACTACAGAAATTTAATTTTGAAAATAATGACGAATTGCATTGATGTTTGTGAAGCGCGGAACAGAGAC
Source organism: Delias oraia (assembly GCA_018230265.1). Classification (NCBI taxonomy): domain Eukaryota; kingdom Metazoa; phylum Arthropoda; class Insecta; order Lepidoptera; family Pieridae; genus Delias; species Delias oraia. Next base: position 4,082 of record DWCF01001204.1, read on the forward strand.
GTTGTTACTCTTTTCCTCAAATTTATTGACGAAGAATATCGCCGTAACAATGTTGTTTTAAAAATAAACGTCGAAAAACATAATATAGCTCAAATAGTGGAAGACGGTAATGAAGGTATGGAAGTTGATATTGCACCGGAACCAAATGATTTAGAAATTCAAGATGATAACGAAAAAGATCCGATTTCCGGTAAAATCATATTCAGGACGCTGATTAATATGATGCAAGTGATGTCTCAGTTTAAAAATCCAAAAGCGCTCTACAAAGAAGCTTCCTTTTGGGAGCTTCATATGGAATTTTTGAAACATAAGAATCCCGGCCTACAAAAGTATGCATTAGATTGCGTTTTGAATTATAAAAATAAAAGTGTTACCGCATACAAATCAAATCTATATAATTTAGTCGATGATAAGAAATTCAAAGATGAACTCGCTCAGTTTAAAATAACCGACGGATCTGATTCTATTCACACTGAAGACAGGGTACACGTTGTTCCTATAATACTCAGAATATTATACGGAAAAATGACCTCAAAACTAGGAGCTGACAAAAAAGGGGGTGGTCAAACAAGACGAGCTTTAATTATGCGGTATCTAAGTGGTTGTAATGAAGGAGAATTAATAATGTTCATAGAAATGGCCTTTATACATTTTAAAGATTACATGGCTATGGAACCTGAGGTTATCATGAAAACATTTTTTGAAGAAATTGATCTGAAATCTGTGAATTCTCCAGGAAAAATTAATAGTGTTTTGAATCTGTTTGATGTTGTTCGTGAACATTTTGCGGGCTCCTTGAGCGACAATTTACTTTTTCATTTGTTTAAAATATTTTATGCGATCTGTTCGCATTTGGCGGCTATATTGGCGCAAGTTGATAGAGTACACATTGGCTATGTGAAGGTGATAAAACATCTCAGAGTGGTTGCTGTATTCATGCTTGGGAAGCTCTTTGAACAGTTCGATAAATATCCATGGAGGAAAGACGAGTTGTATGTTATTTTTGAAACGCTCGTTTGGCCTTTGTTGCCTAGGCTGCACATCGAAAGCATTCATAACCCGACTGCTTTGCTAAAGCTGTTTAATATCTGGTGTTTGAATCCCCGATACTATATTTTACTTATCACATGCCCCAAAAATAATACCGACATTAGTGCATTGCCGGAAATATTCAAGCTACTGTTGGCTCCGAAAAGTACTCCAAGTGTTGTGAACGCAGTATTGGATATGGTTGAAAAACTTTTGACACTGACCGAAGACGAAGAAGACAAAGAGATTCCACCAATAGAATCATTTAATACTTTGGACGTTAAAAACGAAAAAATGGATTTAAATTTTGGCAGTAAAATATTATTAACTCATTTACCTCACATTCTAGAAGTAATGAAACGGCGAATATCGAAATCCGCTAAATCGAACACAGTTAACAAAAGAGACCTACTCATTCTATCCCGTGTAACAGAATTGGTTACAACGCCTGAAATGTGTGATGATTTATTAAATTTACTTCTGCCTATACTTGTAAAGAAGGTTTGTATGAATATGGCGGAAGAAAATATGGAACATGCTGTCACGACTATAATTAATCTCTTAAGTCACAGCACAAACCCACAACAGTACATAAAGAATATAGCTGTTTTATTCAATAAGGTAACTTTGGTGGAAGTTAGAAAACTTATAGTTAAGCTGTTGTTCTCAATGTCAGAAAATACGTCAGCAAACAAAGAAATCTTAATCAGGATAGCTGACGTTATTAGCGAAATGAACGCTTTCAATAAACGATGGATTGATCAACCCGATTTTGATAAAAGGTTAGATGCATACAAGAAAATATATCAAATGTTGGAAAGTAATGAGATAGATGTAGACCTCGCGATACTGATTGTGAACAATTGCTTTTATTTCATACGAACGGAGAAGGATATAGGTTTAAGAGATAGCGCGGGGTTATGTTTAAAGAGAATACTACCAAACCTACTAATGAAATACAGATCCACTTCGGACGGTCAGTTTTTCGTTCGAGATACGGTTTTGTCTTTGATTTCAAGTGGCATACGGGATAAGAAAAATGATGTATTACGAAATGAATGTTTAACAATACTAGGAGAATTAGTACGTGAATGCCCAGATGCAGATGTGGTCCTATCTGATCTGGCATCATTAGCAAACAAAGAGGATATCGAAGTAGACTTCTTTGAGAATTCCTGTCATCTTCAATTACATAGACGCGTCAGGGCATTGCTTAAGTTTTGTAAAGTCGCGAGAAAGATGACCAAATGCCCTACTCCTAGGACCCTCACAAATTTTATTCTACCTTTAGCGTCAATGTATATTTGTGACGATACATATTCAGATAAAAATACCCTAATTGATGCCTGCATAGAGGTGATATCTACATGTTGTAGGCTATTGCCGTGGTACCACTATGAAGTTATATTAAAATTATATTTAAACAAAATGAAATTTTCCACGGAACATCAAAAACAATTAACTAGGATACTTATAGGTGTGTTGGATGCATTCCATTTTGATTTCTCAAAAGTCAAGGACATCCATCTGCCTAAATCGATGTTGGATAGTATTAAGATAGATAAAAATGAAAAGAAGAAGGAAGATAGTAAAATCGTAGAGAAAAATCCTGATGCTGCAGATGAAAATGAGAACGCAAAGAAACTGATGCAGGAAAATGAGAATACAGAAAGAAATATAGAAGAAAATGAGAATACAGAAAAAAATATAGAAGAAAGTGAAGATATCCAAGATGCATTAGACGTTGAAGGTGAAATTGATGATATAGAAGAAAAAGAACAACGGGTCGATGATATGAAAGAATCAAGTGTACCCGCATTTGAGAGAGTTACAAACGTGTCTCCGTCTGTCGCTAGTAGAATCATCAAATCGTTAACGGCTGGATTATTGCCACAACTTAATAGGTATGTTAATTTTCATCAAATAAAAAAATTAAATGCAATGTAAACATCATGTAACGTCCCTCGATTTAACGACTAACTCCCTAAAGCGACGAAATCAACTGGCTTTAGTTGGTTTAGCTTGTCTTCCATCCACCTTTTCTTGTCTCCATTTAACGACAACTGTTTATAACGCTATAAAATGCACAGTCCCTTCAGTGTCGTTATATAGAGTTTACACTATATTTATATTTACCTTACAGTGAAAATTAAATAATAATTAGCTATGATTTTTCAATAAGTTCGCTTAAGCTGAAATTTTAAACAGATAACAATATCTTAGTCGCTTTTTTATTGATTTCCCTTTAATATATATTTATTGCGATATTCATCATGTTTATTATTATTGTGAGGTTCTATAGCATTTAGTATCGGAACTATAAATGTTTGTTTTATATCTCAGAGCGATTAGAAAATTAACTATTACTCTTTATCTTTAAACATTTCGGTTTCTAGAGTTTTTATTCATTTTAATATAATGTTGATAAAATCTTGAATAGCTAAATATTTCCGTACCAAAGTAGGCTATATATTAATCCTAGTTATTCTAATATATCTTTCTTCATCAGAATAGGCATACAATATGTACAATTGTGGATCTCTAGGGCGTTTTGTATGACTAAAAGTTTTTATTTATAGCATAGCGGACAACAGAGCACGTGGCTCTCCTATATGGAAAGAGAACAACCGCCGCCCATGGACAATCGATAGGTTATTATTATATGTTATATGGCTTTTTTAATTGGAACTATAAACATTTGTCTAATATTTCAGAGCGATTGGCAAATTAACAGAACACGAAGAGTCGCACAAAGTGAATCGTCGTCGTATGGGTCTGGTGAGGCAAGAGGAAGACATGCTACGCGTACCAGTTGCGTTGGCGCTTGTCAAGCTACTACAACGATTGCCTGGGGACATGCTTAAACATCAGTTACCTGGGTATGTTTAATATTTATTGAGAAATCGTCGCTGTGAGGTCTTTTAAAACACCGCGAAGCCATGTTTATTGGGTTCGCTCCCCGGTCTGAATTAAATGTATGGTTTGGTAAATGGGCGACGGTGAACTCTAGCTATCTAAGAGACTTGCTTCGTTTACTACTATAGCATAAAAAAATGACAATATGGTAAAATGTGTTTGAAAAATGAGTTTACGTTAATTGAGGTTATATTAAAGACTATATAGCATATTTAATGAAATAACTTGTTTTGGTAGTGTAAGGTATAGTTATCCTGATAATTTTTTTAAATTGTGAAGGGATTATAAAAAGTATTGTTGCATTAGAGTATGAAGATTAGGTTTTGGATATCACTTTTTTTCTGAATGTTAACCTAAAGATTCATATAACACTATATATACACGAATTAATTTTAGTTTTTTTAAATTACCTTTTTTTATAAATGTCTGGTTATCTTTATTTTTCAGAATTATAATTAAACTGTGTTCGTTCCTGAAATCGCCCCTTAAGCAAGTGAGAATAGCTGCGCGCGATATTGTTAAAAAAGTAATGATAACCGTTGGTCCTGAATATCTTGGTGTATTTCTAGAGCATTTGACTCTATTACTGACTAGGGGTTTCCAAGTGCACGTACTAGCAGCGACAATCCATACAGTACTTGATGCACTAAAAGCTGATTTCAAACCTGGTGATATCAACAAAAACCTTGACTACATACTGAAAGTGTGTACAAATGATCTATTTGGACAGCTATCAGAAGAGAAAGAAATTGAAAAATTGCACTATAAAACGCCAGAAGCGAAACCTAGTAAGAAAAGTTATGTGACGTTAACCATAGTCGCTCAAAATATAACCGAACAATGCCTTATAAAACTTCTGCTACCATTTAAAGAGGTCTTGCAGAAGCATAATTCGAAGAAAGTTGTTGTCAAAGTACAAGACGCCTTAATGCACATCAGCAGCGGATTGGTTACCAACAAATCCATAGACACGGAGTCCCTTTTCGTATTCCTTCATGGTGTCGCCTCAGAGAGTATTCCAGAGTTCGTGTTGAGTGCTCCTAAACGTGTGTTAACCGAAGTTCAGAAGGAGCGGATATTAAGAGCGAAACCGGATTGTTTTATTATACCCGAAACACCTAAACGGAATAAGGAATCGCAGATGCGTCATGTGCGTACGTCTTCGAAGACGAACGCGCACGTACTCGTTGAATTCAGTATGAATATCCTGTATATAATACTGAAAAGAGAGAAAGTGCCGAGGATGGATTGTAAGGCGTTCGTAGATCCGCAGATACCCTTATTGGTTGACGCAATACGAAGTGATCACGTGAAAGTTATAACGGTGGCACTAAAGTGTATTGCGACGCTATGGACTATAAGGCTTAGTACGCCGATGTTGGAAGAAATGGTGCAAAATATAGTGAAGACGATTTTTGAAATTCTTCACAAATACGCAACATTTGAGATCAGCAAACAGAATGATAATTATCATTTAGTTAAGACGGCTTTTAAGGTAATTTTTGTTTTTGCTGTACAAATAGTTTATAAAAAGGTTATGATAGGTTTTCCTTATACTTTGTTTTGAAGTCAATTCAATCATGGTTCGAGAGCAAAGATAGTTTCAGTTTGGGAGGTAGCTGCCTATACTGCCAACTATAATTACAAATTTGTGTGTAACATAAGTATGTGATTTTTAAAAAATATTTTTTAATTCTTAATAGTTCATGGAATTAATGGGTTGAACAATGGTAAAATGGTTTAGTTTGGAAGGTATATAATATATTATCTGAAGTGCCAATTTTGCGAAAACTAGTCTAAAAATCCTCGCTTTATTGCTTTTTATTTATTTTATTGCTTTTAAAAGGGGATTAATAAATAATAAATTCAATGTTGTAATATTATGATTAGCCCAGCGAACATTTACTATAATAATTATTAAAGTAGTTATATTGCTAATAAAAAATAGGCGATAGAAAGGTAAAGATTAGTGTTTTAACACCCTTTACATTTAAGGGTAAGAAAAATAGATTGCCTGATTTCAGACCTACCTGATATGCAATACAAAATTTCATAAAAATCGGTCGCGTCTTATCGGAACAGTTTAGCAACAAATACCGTGATATGAGTAGTTTATGTATAGGATTTTGAAATAATTATTCTGTTATCTATTTCAGGCCGTAACTGTACTTATTCGGAACGTGAAATATTATACGCTAGAGGCGGCACAATTGAAAATATTGCTACTGTACGCGGAAGGGGATTGTCAAAATGACGAGAGACAGGCGAACTCGTTCTCATTACTGAAGGCAATTTTGGAGGCAAAATTAGTGTCTACCGAGTTACACGAAGTAATGCATGTTATTTCGAAAATATGTATATTGAGCGAATCTGCAAGATCTAGGTAAGTGTTTTATATATGTGTTTTTAAGTATAAGTATATATATTTAGTATATTAATTAAGTATTTGATTTTTATATAAGGCATTTAAAACTAAGTTCACGGTGTGAAATTACTGAAATTTTTTATTTATTTATTGTGTTGGTATAATAGCATAACTTCTACTTAAATAAAGTTAGCAAATAGTCTTACCTGAAAATAAAGAAATGATACTAATTATTGTTTTTATGTCTTATTTACATGTCTCAATTCACAAAAATTAAAAATCAGTTATAGTATTTAATATAACTTTTTATTACTCTTTATCGTCATTATGTTCTAATATTACTCAGTAATCAGAGCAATATGATATTTCTTTCATAGACAGTAACAGCACTAAACACTGCCTAGTTAGAATTAAGAAATCCATATTTAATAAGTAATTTTTCCACAAGACATCCTACTAATTTATCGATCTTTAATTCTTTTTATTGTTTAGCGGGCAATTGAACAAGCGGGTGCCCTTTATGGTAAGAAATCCCCGCCGCCCATGGACAACCGCGCAACAATCCGCGCTTCTATTGCGTTGCCGGCTTTTTACGTCCAATATTGAGGATATCACTTAACGAAATACTGTACTGTTTCACGCTGGTATATTGCGTGCCTATGATATCACTCCAGAGGGTGCCGGCCCAATTAAGGCGTCAGCATGGCTCTTCCACGTAAGACACAGTAATGTTTTTATTGCTATGGTTGGTGGATTGATGTGATTGGTTAACATACACAAAATTGTCAAAAACTTCTAGTGACCGAATAAATTATAACTTTTTTTAGACCGGGATCGAACCGGATTGTCGTCACTTCACGGTAGCTTAAAAGACCGCTCGGCCATGAGGCTCATAAGCTAAATATAAATAAAATTATAATATTTTGTTTACAGAGAAGAAGCTAGAGGAATATTTGTGGCATATCTAACAAACTATTCACCCGGGAAACGTTTGGAGAAATACATTAAATTCTTTTTAACACAACTTAACTATGAAATGCAACACGGCAGGGAATCGTCGTTGAAGTTTTTGGAAATGATTATCAACAAATTAGATGCTGTAAGTTTTGATACTTTTATACTTTTTGTTTATTGTAATATAATTAGTATAGTTATGCTATCAAATTATAATCGAAAAGAATAATACAAATTGACACATGACTAAAATCTCAAAATTATCAACCTAAATTTGACAAAGTACAGTGTTTATTTGATATTAACTGTCTAGTAATACATAATTCAATGAATAATGTGTATTATGTTTATTTCAATGACATTATGAATACAATAAAAATTGTTATAACAAATTTTTAATTCGATTCTACATAAATTTTAACATTTACACTTTTTAATTAGATTTCACGTTATTCTTATCCAAGTTACAAAAATAATTAAAAATTTCAGAAATTCCTCGCCAAACAAAGCGAGTTTATAATGGTGTCGTTAGGCGCCTGTATGATGAACGATATTTCACCTGAGTGCCGACGTATGGCGGCCGGTTGTATCGAAGCGCTGTTGAGGCGTTCGTCTCCCTTTGAGAGGAACAAGTTATTCCAACTTGTATTACGACTGTTTGAGGATACACAGGTATGGTTCGACTGTTTTCTTTATTTTATCATATAGTGGACAACTTATATTGTAAGAGAACTTTGCCGCCCATGAACTACTGCGCCACATTCCGCGCATTTGTCGTGTTGTCAGCTTTTTAAAAGTACCATTTCACTCTGAGTATTCTGTGCGCCCGTCGTATCGCTTTGGAGGAGCCGGCCCAATTAGTGCATCAGCAAATGTTTGAGAATGGCTCTCCCACGGAGTTTCTATCGAAAATAAAAATTTTATACTCAGAGAATATGTTTAGTTAAAAGGTTTGTAAATTATTGTAGGAAATTCGTGATGTGTTAAATTGGGAAATATAGAGATTCTCTATCCTTAAATCACCGGCAATGCACCCGCAACCTGGCTGGGGGCTGGAGGTGTGCGGAGGACCGCTTTTCCTAGGTGAGCCTCTCGCTCGGTTGCCATTGTTTTCATAAAAAAGACTATTATAATTCTTCTCTTTTTATTTGTTATGCTGTTAGTCTGTACCGAAATAAAAATTATAATAATAATATGTAGTTTAACTTTTGTTCCGAATAGGAAATGTATTAATTAAATAGAGTAGTAGGTAATTTCCAAATTGCGATGAATAGTTTTTATAAATTAATAACCGTATATTTTTTAAAATAAGAAATCTAATAATGTTTTCATTGAATTTCAGCCCATACATTTTGAATTAGCATCCCAACTGTGCATACGATTCGTGAACGTCGAATGCGAGAATTTCAAACCACGCCTCGAGATAGTCCTGTCCATTCTGAGTGGGAAAATTCTCTTCGTCAGCAACGATATAACCGAAGGGCGGTTTGTGAAAATCCGACTGGATGACACCGGAAAATCTGATGAAAAAAAACAGAAAGAGAAAGACCACAGCCTTATACAGATTCTTAATTTGATTGATTCTATTGCGATTAACTGTTCTTGTTTCGGGAATAACAAATATGCAAGGGATTTGGATGATATAGGGCAGTACTGTCAGGTTTTGCTCGCCTACCCTCATGCTTGGGTTAGGTTGAGGGCGGTGAAGATCATCGGTCATGTGCTAAGTCATGTTGACGTTGATAGTTTAAATAATGAAAGCGAAAGAGGTTTTATATATTGCGATACAGAGGATAGTATACGAAGTCTTGTGTTGGATCTGTGCGCGCAGTTTATACCTAATGTTGGGAAGGATATGGCAGATCAGGTGTGTTAAAACAGCCTTAGAGCGTGTTAAAGTTATTACAGTTAATAGATAATGATTTCTTTTAAAATTTAATTTATTAACATACTTACTGACCTGGTAAATGTTGTTTTAGCATATAAATTATACAACTGATCATTATATTCCATATAGGAGACCGTGAAAAGGTGGCAAAGGGTATGTAGGGGTATTAAAATTTGATCTTAATCGATTGTCAGGCCTATCTAATATGCATACAAAATTTCATAAAATGTCGAGCTTTTTCAGAGAAGTTTGCCAACATCGCGATACGAGAATGTATAATACGACGTTTTAGTAATATCTATTGAGTAGAAATTAATGTAATTTTCAATTTTCAGACGACCGAAGTAATGTTTCTAATACTAAAAATCGTACATTCGTTGCCTAGATTTAAGTTAACAAATAAAATACAAAGTGATGACTTGGAGATTGACAAAACAGCTAAAGTCAATATAAGATGGATTTTGTATAAGTTGAGAAGAGCTATAAACGCAGAAGTTGCTAAGGCACCGACTTGTATGAATATTGTAAGTATTTTGAAATTTGGTAATATTTGAATTCCATTTCCAGGGAAATAAAAATTGTGAAAATGAAAACAAATTACATTTATATTACTTGATTAATTATAAATAAATAACAATTATCCTAAATTTAAGCTGATTTTCGTTCATGCCACTTTTTAAAGGCAACAAAATTATTTTTTTTGTTTCCTTCTATTGAGAATCAATTTTTATGAAAGTTTTTATTTATGTTTAACTGATTTACAATTTGTGAATATTTTTATTTTATTTTAAGAGAAGCGCTGTATTTACAATGTGGCTACACTTCATCGGTCTGTTAGAAACGGATGATTTAAACAAAGTAATCGATGTGATATTACCACCGCTGGTTCGGGAAATTTCAACAGGAGATGCGGCAACACCGGCTAGCGTTGCTAAGCAACTGGCGGGGAGGTTGGGGAAAAAGTTAAGAAGGAAAATTGGTGATATTGAATATGGAAAATTGGCTGCGGCTGTTCAAACCAAGTTGAATATAAGGAGAGCTGAGAGGAAAAAGGTATTGAGATATTATTATCTTGATTTCATGTATTTTTAAATAACATTAAATTACATTTTACTTATTGCAATATCGTGGTTACATTTAAAAACGAACTTTACATACCTAAATGAAATTTTATTGAATAAAATATTGTTAATTTGTCATTTCTTTAATGAATCCTAGAATTAATTTTCTTTATGTCTTGCATTATATCTAAACGAAATAACCTTTTTAGATTTTACTACAAGAAAAAGTAAATAATCCCGAAAAGGCGGCTAAGAGAAAACTTCAGTTACGCGAAAAGAAAAAGCAAGCGAAACGTGTAAAATTAGACTCGCTACACGGAAAGCGTCCCAAAGGCAAAAAACGCAAAGCTGAAGATATTGACATTGAAGACAAATTACTTATGGAGGAATGATTAGAAATATTTAAATATATCTTACTGTAAATATTGGTAAATAATATTTTTGTTTAAAATTGATTTCTTTAATTTTCTTATACAACCTATACAATTTAATATTGATCCTACTGTCCAGTGAAATCCTGAATTTTTACGTGAAGTCTGTAATTTAAGTTTTTAAGACGATTTTACAGACATACTTATGTCTGTAAAATGAAACAAGGATTTTTTATTTTGAAAGATGCTTTGTTGTAATTTTAGGGATTTTTTTTACTAAAGTATGTTTAGTAGAAATTAAACAAAATAAAACAAAATATTGCTTTAATAACAAAACCTTAACAATACTATTTATCACAAATTAATTAACTATACTAACATTAACGCTTTCCTAGTGCATATAAGCTATTTCAACTATTAAACAAAGCAAATATGTTGAGAGCTTATCAGGAACGAAGGACCATTAGCATTTTTGTTAATACACATTTCAATACATCATCATCATTTCAGCCATAAGACGTCCAGAGCTGGACATAGGCTTTTCCCTTGGATGCATACCTGTCGGAGACGACCTGCATCCAGCTTCTTCCGGCGACCTTTACAAGGTCGTCTGTCCTTGTTGGTGGACGTTAATACATACTTCATTATTAAATATGTAATCTTGATTTCTCTGGGTTAGAATGAAATTGATCCTTCGAGCCAGAATAATAACGGTCCATTAACTATTTACTAATCATTGTCATATCACTGTGTGAAATGAAGGAATAGTGTTCAAACTTATAAACTATACGTAAATTAAAAAAAAATAGAATATAAATATATCAAACAATATTTTAAGGTAGTTAAGTACCTATATAAGACAATACTGACTCATACATCTACAATTTTCGGATATATCTAATAATTTCATAGTAGACAAGTACTAGGCAATAAACAGATTGTGCAGATAATCTCAAGAATTTAAGATGACACTTTTAAGAGTTATTTACTTTATATTAAACAATATTATACAACAGCACGAATGAGCACCTTCATAAATTCAGCTATATATTATTATAATGGCGTGCAAAAATTATTTTCATAAAGGTATATTGAATTATATCAATTCATAAAACATAATTTATTTAAACTTACGTAAAATCGTTGTACTTTAAAGCTAAGAATATAAAGTTTTTATAGGGATGTAAATTTTTAGGTATAGCGTGCGGAGGCAACCGAATTGCATGGCAAGAGACAGCCTAAACTGTTGGCGAATATAAACAAAATAGGCATAATCTTATTCAATAGGTATATCCTAAATAGAAGCACAACCAACATTAAGAAACGAAATATCTTAATTTTCAAAACAGTCTAATATTCCATTCACACCATAAACAAAACAACGTCGTTTATCGCATTTTAAAATCATTTATGTTTATTCAACAAAGCAAAACTGCCTTTAGCAAAGCTGCTTGTTTAACAGAGTTTTCGGAACACTTAGGACGGCTGAAAACCTGACAAATATTGATAGAAATACATATCGTCAAAACGAACTGTTCATATCTATTTGATACGGATTAAATTCATAATCGACACATTCAAACTCTATTTCAGAAAATCTTGCCGAAGATTTATTACGAAAAATTATTATTTAATACATATTAGGAAGCAAACTAGTCCACCTTAGGACAAGCAGTTCTTTGCCCATGGACGCTTCTAGCCCTGTTTGTGCCGCGATTTCGCTCGGCCTTTTAGGTATAGGTACTCTTCTAGAAAATCTCTATGTTATATTGGTTTGGACATGTTTTTAAAGATATAGTGCGCAAGACAGGCTCGCAGTGCGCGTAACAGAATGTCTCAAAACGCTCAGTAATGAAACAAACATCGAGGTTTTTAGTATTAAACTAGGTGAAACTGTAATTCAAATTTATTTCTTGCAAATTTATTTCATGAGTGTAAAGTGTAAATTATGAATTTGTTCCTGAGGGTAATTTAAATATGTTTTAACACTGCATTATTCATAAGTGTTTTACATTAATAAAAGCTATATTAAACTGTTATTAAATAACAATGTTTCTCATTTTAATTGACTTTTATACCTTATAAAATCAGAGCAAAACCAGATACATTCTAGTAAATTTCATGTGGTTATTGTTCGTAAAACAAACGTATTATGGACATTTAATTTAATAAATTATTTAACATTTAATCAAATTTAACGGCCAGAACCGTAACATGGTCGTTGATCTTTGGTAGAGAGTTTTGTTCAGATGAGATGGTTGGGAGCATGATACCATTACCATCGGATTCTTTAAAGTTATGGTAATCTATCAATATCTAGGCTCAAGTGCGATTACATCAACATACTAGACAGCGGGTTATATCTCATTATCTTGGAGAGTAATATCCAAAGTATAGACGTAGTTGTGGCAAGTACAACACCCGACCAGCCAAGCTCTAACGACCAGGATGTAGTGAATTCCCTTGCAGATAATAAGGAAAGAGCAGGCCCACGTGGACCGATTAAGCCATCGGCGGTATCATCAACATGGGGACTACCACGAGTCGACACTCTCTGTACACGTTTGAAGTGTATTATCATCAGTGTAAACATTGCAAATAAACCTGAAAAAATAAACAAATTATATTTAAATAAATTTTAAGAGCCACGTAGCTAAGTGGTTTTATAAGCCACGGAGCGAGAAGTAGATATCGAGTTCGATTACCGATCCGAGCAAAAACAAATTTATAATTTATTCTTTCTTTGGAAGGGCTTGACAGAGGCCGGAGGAATGTCTTAACACGGTCGCACTCGTGGCCCTGGGAGAGCCATGTACACGTGTGGCAATTGGGTTCTAACGCACTAAGTGGGTGCGCGGACTGTGGCGCGGTTGTCCATGGGCGGCTGTGTTCTCTTACCATATAGCATATATACCTGCTCCATTATTCGCTATACCGTAAAAATAACAAAGCTATTTATGTTAACAATGCGGTCAATTTCATCTGAATAAAAAGCAAACCTTAAACAATGTAGATACAAAATTGACTGTCTGCGGAGAATTTATCTAAAAACCGCTATGTTATTTATTAGCCTTCGAACGAAATAAATTTAATGCGATTTGAATCGGAAAATGAAATGTCGAAACGTGGATTCCTCGCACATCTCTTTAAACGACGTTTTGTTTTAAATTTGTAGCAGTGTGGGAGCGAGACAGTAGGACGAGATTCGTTTGTCTAATATTAATTTATATAAAAATCACATTTGTATCTTAAAGATATTTTAATACATATTCTATACTAATATTTGAAAGAGGAGAATATGTATGTTTGTGACGTTATGGGTGGGATCTCTAGATTTAATACATCTATTTTGAAAATTCTATTACCAATAGAAAGCTATATTATTTGTGAATAATATACGCTACATATTAACCCGAAAAATCAAGTCTTTTTCATGGTCTATTCCGGTTTGCAAAAGTAAATCTAAGCAAAAACTGTCGAAAGATAATGTTCCTTACGTTAGTTAGCACATATCTAAATTTCGTTTTTATATGGCAAAGCAAGTAGCCAGGTCAGCTAGTTAAATACAAAGTTTATGCAATAGCTCTTGTATGCAATTAATATAGATGGTGATAATTATTAAAATCAACAATTTAACTGCATCGTGATTCAATTTACCCATTTCAAAAAAGGTGACAATATATTAATAGCTTACCAGCTAAAAGATACATTACACCTGTTACGAGCACAGCACTGATCTGATGCTTACAGATTCCGAAAGTTCCAACCAGTGCAGCGCTACCCAGCACGATCAGGCATACCAGCGCACATGATATTGACAGATTCTGCATTCCTATAATACAAATGATAATACTACTGTATCCTATTATATAATACTACTGTATTTATTTTATTGGAGAGCCTCGTATCTTAATGGTTTAATAAGTGTACCATAAAGCGAGTGGTATCGAGTTCGAATCCCGATCCGGACAATTATAATTTAATTTAGCAGTTATTCGGTCTTGGAAAGGGCTTGACAGTGGCCGGGCGAGTGTCTTAATAATGTTGCATCCGTGGGAGAGCCATGCTGAAGCATATACCGATGCGCTAATTGGGCCGACTCGTCCGAAGTGATAGCACGGGCTCACGGAACACTCAGCGCGAAACTGTACTTGTACTGTGTTTCGCAGAATGAGGCTGTCGGAGGCTCTTAAAAAAGCCGCTTAAGCGGCGTAAATAACCGGCAACAGAACCAATCCGCGGACTGTTTCGTGATTGTTAATGGGCCGCGTTGTTCTCTTGCCTGCTCCATTGTCCGTTTTAGTATAAAAAAACCACTGTACAATACGCGTTTTGGTTGTGTTGTAGGCCTTCATTAGATTTTAATTAATTAAAACATCTCTTAAAATAGACAAATTCTTAAATAATATTTTCATTCGCGCGCAGGAGTCATAATGAAGTATATGCTTACGTATAAATAGGGCTGGCTCCGAACTGAAACCACGAGCTCAGAGAATACAAAATAGTTCCAGTACTGTACTGCTGAGGGAGTGATACCAGTGGTCCACTGTCTTATATCGCCTAAGCAGCGTACAAAAGACAACAACCAAAGCACGGATATGGGATGTGGTTGTCCATGGAAGGCGGTAGTCTCTTATTGATGATTCAAAATGCCTTAAGGATCAGAGGCCTGCTCTATGGTCCGTCCTTTAAAACTATAAATCGGTGTTAAGTGATAATAGTACTTACGATGTTGCCAATCAGCCCGTGGCTCCTCGGATTCGTCGTCTGCTAAATAATTTGTGCACAGCGGCTCCGTTGGGAAACCGGCCCTTGAAAGCAAGGAAACTTCCTCTTCTGGAAATCATTTATTCATAACAATGACACTGATTTAAATGGATGACCTTTTTAATATAATTAACACAAATTTAAAAAGTTATATTTGTTATCTTCTCAATTCAGCTGTTCCATTATATATTTTCAATGTTTCTTTTACAAACCATTGAAATATTTTTTTCAATAGACATATAAAGAAAGGTATTCGAATTTTTTGTTCACAAAATATTTACAACAAAAACTCATCTGTTAGCAGTTAGATATTTTTTATTAAAGCTTTGTTTTTAATAAAGCTTCGCTTTAACAGCGGTTTTACAGCGCCTGCAGTAGTGACATTTCCATTATATTTTAAAAAAATGATCATAATGTATATATAACGGTTAAAAATTATTATTATTACAAATGTTATTAATATCACAAAATTCACTTTGCTAACATAGGTTGTTTCCGATTGTAGATATATTTAAACTTTATTACATCCAATATCTTTCATAAAATGGTATATTAGAATGAGCCTTGAAACATTGTATGCCTATCATGCTTACAAAT
Source organism: Delias oraia (assembly GCA_018230265.1). Lineage (NCBI taxonomy): Eukaryota > Metazoa > Arthropoda > Insecta > Lepidoptera > Pieridae > Delias > Delias oraia. The sequence continues at coordinate 20,030 of DWCF01001204.1, forward strand.
AACAAGCCCAGATTAAGTTATTATTTACCTTCTAAAGACACGCACATCTTCCAAATGCCGCCGTTCATTGGTACCAGAAATGTATTCGCCCCTTTCTTCTTACTGGTGTTTTCTACCTGAAAAACGTAAATCATTTTGCAGGATATCTTGGAATATCGCAAATGATTGCAATATTCTATAAGGCAGATAATTCGGCAGGTAAAATCACTCTGTAATCTAGAAAAAACTAGCCTCATAAAGAAATTGTTTCAAATTATTATTTGGTTTGAACAATTTATCCAGTGAAACGAATTCAGATCATTGTAGCTAGGTGGTTTTATAAGTCTACCATGAAGCTAGATGTATCGAATTTGAATCGCAGACTGGACAATTATTTATTAGTATTCAATTTATGGAAAGGTCTCACCCGTGGGAGAGCCATGTAAAAACCGTGCTACGCAAAAATTTGGCCGGCTCGTCCGATGTGATAACATAGACTCACAGAATATTCAGCGTAAAATGGTAGTTATACTTGAAACGGTATTTGTACTGTTTCGCTGAATGAGCAAGGATATCTGAGGCTCTTGAAAATGCCGCTTAAAAAGCCGGCAATACAAATAATGCATGGACTGTGCTGGGGTTGTCCATGGGCGGCGGTGTTCTCTTACCATATAAGACCCACCTGCTCATTTGTCCGCTATACCATAAAAGAAAAATAAATAAATTGAAAAGTATTATAATGCAAGTGGTCGCGCAATGATTGAAATTCTTCTACAATTCATAACATTATAAATTCGAAGTATGTATGTGAATTTAATTAATCTGGCAATAGTGTGTAGTTTATTAAAAAATAATTATTTTTTAAGACATTTATATTTAAAAATGTATCTAATTCGTATTTTCAAGCGATTTTTTAAAAACATGTACAAAGTTTTCGCTTTATGTACCTAACATATCAATTTATAAAAGTATTGATTAACCTAAACCAAAAACCTTTTTGCTTTATTAAGAAACTTTTGTGCAGATTTTCCTTAATAGTACCTCTTAAATGGAACTCTAGAGTGATGTTAGTATTCTGATATAAGATATAAGTTCGCAAAAGATATTTGTTTTAATTAAAAAAGACAATTGTTAAGAGAATTAAAATCTAAATAATAACAGTATTCTAACGCTGGAAACAAAAGAGGTAAATTATATTTTAGTATTAAATAATAAAGATTGATCACCCAATCTTTTGAAAACTTAACTTAAAGGCGAAATGTACTACAGAATTACTACGTTTGTAAAATGTTAACATCCCACCTACACTAGAGTTCAAATAGCATTTTTTGTTATAGAAATAATACGCGATTTACAAATACTAATTTCTAAAAATAAAATACTTTCACTAATTGACGATGATAATTTTGACAGCACTGACAGTAGGGTAAAAGTTATAATCCTAATACGATTACGGCTTATGACTCATAGGATATGAAATCGATAGTTGCATAGTTTCGCTGAATTGTAATATACAACATATACAGATAATAAAATACAGAGGTTCATAGGCGTAATTAGAAAGTATGAAATAACTATTCCTCATTCCATTCCACACATAATTTAATGCATTGAAATTAGTTTTTGAAAACGACAAATTAATATAGTTTGTTTATAGCTTTTTAATACATAGTATTTGGTTTTAAAAATAATGGTTCTAAGCTTTTTAACTGTTGTATTAACACTTTACGAGGCGCATCAAAGTTTTATTCTATTAAAACGTATGTCAATAAACTCCAAAAACAATCGAATAAATAATTCAAAAGTCCAGTCTCCAGTTTAAAACAAATATTTAATGTCAGCAAAGGTGAAAGATTTAACACAAAATCGGTTACAAATAGTCAAAGGCGCTTAATCTATTATTCATTGATTTTGAATGAGGTCGTTGGAATTAATGAACGCTAAATGAGACAGACGTACAACCAGTGGAATTCGTTTGTAAGCGATCTAGTCGACTAATGATTCATACTACCACTTCACTCCATCAAAAATATTGAGATTTCGTTAAATAAAAAGAATTAAATTAAAAATTAATTGAAATGTAGTACAACTGTACCATCAAAAGTCTCTTTCATGACTGTGTCTTAAGACTAATGTGGTTAATCGTAACATAAAACCTATATTCCAATGATCTTATAACACAACACTTGTAAAGGTATCACAAAAGGTGACTGCGGTGTCAATACAATACTCCAATAGATATATATTATATATATTTGTAATATTGCGTAGCAACATGCTACGCAGTAGTACGCTACGCGTTTACGCGGTTACACGATACCACTACGCGCCGTCTTGTTAGACATTGATAAATAAACATCGTAGAATAATGCTACTAAAAATAAAGATTTGTTCGTTAATCTAAATATTTGATCTTAAATGATTCATTATGCCATAGTTCATGAATATAACTGATTTAGGATAATTTTTTAGTTTAGTCACACTAGTCTTATTAGGAAACAAATGCGCTGCCGACCTTTACGAGATAGGTACACTTGAAGGTCCTGAAGTTGTAATAATTAGAAAATACCTCTGCAAGCGGCTTCCACAAAAAGTAGAATCATGGGGAAAATTGCCTTAAAACTGTTGTGGAATGACAAATATTAAGGCGATTTGATGAAATCCCTCAAGAATGAAAATATTAAAGATAACCTATGTCCTTTAATATGGTGTAATTCACTAATATCTCAACATAATATCATAAAAATGGGTTTATTAGGTTAAGGTTGAAACAGTGATCATATTGACAACTCACAATATCTAGCTAAGACATGTAAGTGGTAATGAATTGAAATCGCTAAAGCAATAAAATGACGGTGTCGCGTGTTCAAAGCTGAAATTTCAAGGTTGCCGAGTGATTACAACGCATGGCTTTCATATAATTACACTGCCTTGACCTTAAAACGGCTCCCAACTGTCAATGCGGTTAGCATTCTTGGAAAATTATGTCATGTTCCTCAAGGGAAAGTTCTTGAAGCATGACAAGTTAACTTGGAAAATTATGTATACTATAATCCGTTGTGTTATTATAAAAAAACCTTTTTTTTATATAAAATCGGTGGCAAACGAGCAGGAGGCTCACCTAAAGCAAGCGGTCCTCCACCCATGGACTCCTAGAATCAAACCATGGAATCCAAGATTCAAGAATTATCTTCGAACTTAATTTTAAAACTTAATTTATTATATACATAATTATAATTTTAAGTTTATATTTAATATATATACTTAAATCTTAAAACTTAATTTCACTAATGGCAATTTATACTGTAAATTGAAACAGTCAGTAAATTATAGAAATACACAGAACATTGAAGCAAAAATATAGTAAAATTGCATATAGTAAAGTAGCAAAAAACTTCGTTTAGTCCGAGATAATAAAATCTAAAAGCAATAAAGAAGCAGAGAAAGGAAAAATGAAGGCGAAGACGGATTGCTTTCTTTCTAACATCGTTGGCAGATTACATTTTAATATGGTTTTATTTTAAATTTTAATATTTGAGTCATGATATTTAGAAATATGGCTGATGATGATGATGATGATTTAAAAATACTCAATTTATTTCTTTAAAAAGATAAATAAGTTTAATATAACGCAGTAAAAGACATTTAGAATTGGTTCATTACTACTTCATACGTGTAATAAATAAAAAAATCTTTTGATGATACATATCTAACTTAATATCATTATTTTTTGTCATATATATATTCACTAGCCTTTTTTTATAGTATAGCGGACAACGTAGCAGATGGGTTTCCTACATGGTAAGAGAATACCGCCGCCCATGGACAATCGAACCACAGTCCACGCATTGGTTGTGTTGTCAACTTTTAATGCCACTGAAGCAGAATTTTCAGGGCCTCCGATATCGTCAGTTACTCTGCGAAACACAGTACAAGTAACGTTTCACACTGAGTATTCTGTGAGCCCGTGGTGTCACTGGAGACGAGCCGGCGTGATTTGCTTCAGCGTGACCGTCCCACGGGTAAAGCATATCCCAAATTCCGATTTGTTGATATAAAGTTTGGTCTTCGCCTCCAACGACAAAAGGGGTGTTATGAGATGAAAGTCTGTGTAAACTCTTAATGAAATTAGTAAATTATTTAATTTTTATTTTTATTATTTAATTTATTAGGAAATTAGTAGTATTCATGGTATATGTAATTATCATGTCAGGGATTTGTTTAAATATTTTATTAGCTTTTACCTAAAAGGTTACTATTGATATTGTAAAGTTAACGATTAATCACTTAAAATGAAACAATATTTATCCAGTAAGTACTTGTCATTATTTTAAAAACATTTTATTAATACAAAGTGAAAGCACGATACTGTATATACTGAGTAGGTTCTTGAACTTGAACACGTGATCAGAATTTATTGAATACTGTCGAGAGGAGAAAACATAAAAGGATTTTTACTTACAATATTTTAATTGTTTCGTCAAATATATAAAACACTATAATATATGTATATCTATTACAAAATTACGATGATAAACTTTATTTAGCAACCTCATCTAGGATAAGTAGTCCATGGCCAGCCGTAGAAAGAACTAGGCCGCGGATGCGTTACCGGTTTTTAAGGGATATTGGTATGGCAATTATTTTTTATTGTTCTTGAAAAGCTGGATATAGTTGCTTATCAACTATCTGTTATAGACAGTAAATAATAAATTATCTACATGGCTTTACTTAATTGAATTCGCTAATATGTGGAACGGAGTCAAATTTCATTCTTTATTTGCTAGTACAGTTTCGCTGTTTATTTAACTTTATTTATGGCAACCCAGACGCCATAATAAACAAAAAGAAGATGATTTATCTAACTTAACCAAAGAAAATGCATGTTATAGCCTAACAAGTTTTGAGAGCCATGCTGAAGCATATGCGGACACACTAACTGGGCTGGCTTGTCCGAAGTAATACCACGAGCTCACAGATTGCTCAACGTGAAAGGCTACTTGTACTGTGCTTCGCTAAATGAGTGAGAATATCGGAGGCCCTTCATAATGCCGCTTAAGTGGCGTAAAAAGCCGGCAACACCACCAATGCGCGGACTGTGGCGCGGTTTTCAATGGCCGGCAGTGTTTGCTTACTATATAGGAGACCTATCTGCTCCGCTGTCCGCTATACTATAATATATATATATATATGTATATATATATTATTATGAAAAATATTGTTTTATTTTTTTAGTAGTATCATTGTTAAATAACATCAGTTCAGCATAAAAAACTCCTTCTTGGTTGACTGATAATTTCATTTATTGATTAGTCTTCTAACCTTGAACCCTCAGTGTAACAAGGATGAATTCGCCCATCGTTCCAAATAGTCAGTACAATCATAGATATATATTTACAGAAAGTACATTGTCTAAATTAACATAGGAAAACAAGTTCTCGCACAAATTTAAACCAAGCAATATTCAAACGAATGTTTTCTCATAGTAAAAACTATTTTATTATTATGAACAGTTTCGTGCAAGTCGAAACGTAAAAGTGACGTCCTAAATATTATAATTCTAGTATGTACTGCAAAAAAGTCTACTTTTGTGTTATGTCGCCGAATGGTGTCACGGGTGACGTCATTAAACAAAAGGCTGTGGCGTTCGGTAGATAACAATAAATGACGTTATTAGAATTTAGTACTGCCTACATTCGTTATTTCTTTATTTGATATATGGCTAAGAATTCTTACTTTCGACAGCTAATAATATAAGAATATACCCAACACTTTTCAACATATATATTAAGACTAATATTAGCTAATGGTAAAAAGAATTAGTGAGATTTTCTTTGATAGTATTGAAACTTTTTTTTAAAGAGACACAGAAAAATCGACAAAAATTTCTATTGGAAATAGAGTTCAGAATATGACTTTATAGGGACAGCGATTTCTCTTAAAACTTTCAGTAACTTTCGCTATAATGGAATATCTTTTCTTTTTTAAAATTTAATAAAAATGAGAAAATAAATTCAGTATAATAAGAATAGATATCTTTAATTTATCAAAAGGAATGTATCATACGTAGATATGAGTAATTATAAAAAGTGTTAGAGTGGAGACCACGCACCGGCAAGCGCAGACGACCTTAAAAAAGTCGCCGGAAGGCGCTGGATGCAGGATGGATGATAAAAAATTGCAATATTTTACAACAATGACTTTGATAAAGAAAATTTGAAAATTGAAAGTAAATTAAAGGTATTTTTCATTTTCTATCGAATACAAGTTTAATATACTATACAATGTAGTTCCCGATATAATTTTACTTAAAATATAAATATATTGTGAATAGTTTAATCCTTCATATAAGCGCGAGGCGAGGCCACTAATTTGCATAACCAATTTAATAACCTCTTATCAAGTGTGTGACATATTAAAGTGAATTATTATTTTACGCTAAATTATTAAAACAAGTTGAAATAGCTTTCGTATTTTATAAACATTAACTAAACCGTGTATTTGTTGGTCGATTATTTGTTCTTTTTTTTATTCTATAGCGGAAAACGGAGCAGGTGCATCTCATTTATGGTAAAAGAACACCACCGTCCATGTATAATCGCGCCACAGTCCGCGCATTAGTTGTGTTGCCGGATTTTTATATATTCGCTAGTAAAAAAAGGAAATATTTATATAATTATAAGCTACCGTGACGTAAATTATATTTATCAAAATAAAAAATAAAAAGATTGGAACACAACCAGAGCGCGGACTGGCGCGGTTGATCATGGGCGCCGGTGCTCTCTTAACATATAAAACTTAATATATATAACCACCTTCAGTTGATAGCTAAACCTTAAAATAATTTTAGTGGTATGCACATTTTTTTAAATAGAAAATGTACTAATTTTTTACCATGCTCATACTTCAGTTAAAACTGTATCGGAAACGATAAACAAGACGGTGTTTTCAATTTTGATGAGTCTTTTGTATATTTGAAAATGTATTTATGTACATATTTTCTTTCTGTATTGTTGTATAGCGGACAACGGAGCAGGCGGGACTCTTTAGTAAGACATCACCGCCACACGTGGACAACTCCACAATTATCATTTTTGTTGTGTTCACGGCTTTTTACATCGATTAATAATATTCATATATATTTTGAAAGCTACCGGTATTCTAAATCACTTAACGAAACAGTAAAAGTACTGTATCATGCCGGTATTCAAAGAGCTGAACCTCTGAAAATAATAATAAATCATCGTCATATGTTGGTGTCCATTACTCCACTAGGTTATTTAATTAAGAAATATTATTATTTATTTTCTCATATGTATTATTTATTATTACAATTCTTTAAAGGGCAGCAACGCAACAGCGGCTCAGTAACGACTAGGCGTATCGATGAGCGGAGGACTGCTTATCTTAGACAGAAGTGCTTCTTGAAATTTTCATAAAAAAATATATTTTTACAATAGAATAAGATACATGAACATGGCTAAATTAACAAGGTGATAAAACTGTATTAATTAGAGTTGACTATAGCTAAGAATTTAAAAATTAAATTGATAATTAAATCAACGGAAATATGAAAGCAGACGCTATAAATTAGAGGGCCAACAAAAAATTCCTTACTCATGCCGGGTTTTATTTCAGCTTACAGTGTACAAGTAATTCTAACACTGGCTGAAATCGTATAAGATTTTTATTTATAAATATATAAGAAGATGATCTTTTTAGATATAAAGAAGTTACTACAAAGGTTGTACTGACTTTATTGTAAGCTGTTAGACAGTGAAAAATAAAATTTAATAAAGAATTTATCTTTATATGGCTTATTAAGTTTGACCTTATGATGAGAAACATTATTTTTAATTCAACAAAGCCATATGCCACCGAAGTTAAATTTTATTGTCATTTTTTTTATTATAAGCCGAAAATAATATAGTATTTTTAAAATAGTTGCCGTATTACATGTTCAGTAGATTATTTTATCTCTACAAATTAGATTTAAGATTTTTGACACTTTTATCAATAAAACATTGTTTTAATTGTATGTAATACATATATTTTTGTTTAAACATATATTTTCATTATAGATTTTTTAACTTCTTATCTACAAATAAGATATATTTTCATGACAGAAGCCAGTGCGTGGATATGTCTTCAATCAATCAACAGGATAACAGCCCCTACACATTTACTTCTTCAAATAAAATAGGCTTCAACATATTCCACTCATAAATTTTTCGCAGTATCGTAATACGTGTCAAAACTATGAATTTCCCCAGGGCCGGCGATTATTTATCCACGCTACATAAATATATATTTTTTTTATTATATCTAGAGGACAACGAAGAAGGTGGGTCTCCTATATGATAAGAGAACACCGCCGCCCATGGACAACCGCGCCAATGTCCGCGCATTGGTTGTGTTCCCGGCTTTTTACGCCACTTAAGTGCCTCAAATATGACGATATTTGCGAAACAATACAAGTACCGTTTTACGCTTAGTATTCTGAAAGCCCGTGATATCAGTTCGGACAAGCCGGCCCAATTTGTGGCTCTCCCATGAATAAAATAGAACTATAAATTTCCTTTTTTGTAAATATTTTAAAGATAAAAAAGCTAATGTTTTGGATTTTTAGCCTTATTTTGGATATTTAATTTTTGTATAGAAGAGCTTCAGAGTAGTTCAAAGTATATTAGTACTACATCTTGACATTTAGCTAACTTGTTTAAAGTTCACAGTGTTATTTCTTTTATATAATTTTGCTATATTATATGAAATATATATAAAAAAGCTGAAGCATATAGTAGGTATATATTGATTGTATTGTTATTAAAATGTTTCTGTTAAAGTATAAATTAAAGCAACTTTTTAAAGGGAGGTTTGAAACAGTGCGTCTACTGTGTTTCGCTGAGTGAGTGAGAATATTGGAGGTCCTTAAAAATACCGCTTTAGGGGCGTAAAAAGCAAGCAACACAACCAATGCGCGGAATGTGGAGAGGATATCCATGGCCGGCGGTGTTCTACATTTAGCCCAACCACCGACACCCACCTCCTCCGTTGTCCGCTATACCAAAAAATATTAATTTATTGTATGTACTAATATAATATTAACATCGTAAATAAATTGGTTGGTTAAAATAGGTTGCCGGCTTTTTACACCGTTTTAGAAATATAATTTCAAAGGCCTCTGATACCTTCTCTCATTCAATGACACAAACCTTCAAGCTGGTATTCTGTAAGCCCGGCGATTGTTAAGCCCATCCAAAGACCGAACAAATGCTAGTTATTTTCAAACATCAATCATACAGAATTCGGAGTCTATTATATTATAAAAAGAATTTTAGTAAAAATAATATACTACATCGCATATACAATATAATAATAAAAAATCGGGGAAGATAATATTTTATAAACAAGCAAAAAATGGAGACTACCTGTTTCAGCGCACTCAACGAAACGGTGGAAAATTTGAAACAATGTCATAAAACACACAATTTACCTTTTACAGTGGAGAGTATATATTTTCATTTTATAGTTTAACGAATAAATTTTCGCTTTTCATATTGAATTATTGTTTAGATTTATTAACGCTTTCTTTGTGATAGGGAAGAAGTTTCAGTTTCATTGAATTTATTAGTTTGATCTCTAACTTAGTTTCGGAAACTCTGAGCGTTTAAATTAATGTTATCACATTGATTAACTACCGAATACAATACGAAATTAAAAAGAAAGAATCGGGTTTTAATTAGTAACTAATAAATATGATTATTTTTTAATTATAAAATGTTAATAATAACCTTAAATTCTAATTGCAAATGTTTTTTCATTGAGCACATGTCACCCTTCTAGTGCATATTTTGGTATTTTGATATGGCTCATAATCCGATGTCTACTTATAACATTCTATGCCAAAGTATGTTACCACAACTTTATACACTTTATGTACTATGTTAGTGAGCAAGGATACCTGAGCTCCGTTATGGCTATCATTTAAGCGGCTTAAAAAGCCGGAAACACAAACGAAATGCGAATTAAGGCGCGGCTTTACGGCGGACGATAGATGGTTAGTAGAAACTCAACTCTAGAAATACTGTTCTGAGAAGTGGTTTGGATATGCAGCTGAATTTAATCGTCAAACATCGTTAAATTCGAAGTTATCATATAACCCTGATGTTTGTCGTTACACAATCGAGCGGTTTTAACGGCATTTTATATCGTCCATTTTGTGAAATCATCATACTCTAAAAATATTTCTAAATTAATATGAGTTGGGGCCTTCAAAAAATGCCTACCCACCCCTTACAGACCCGCAAAGTACTAGCTCTACTGTGGTTAAAGATGTGCATAGCCGATGAACCATTCTTCTTAGCCTAGGTGAGCTTCCTCGTCGATTGATTATCAAAAAAAATGATTATAGGACCTTTTATTGCTAAAGCTAGTCATGCACAGGTCGGTAAGGTACGCACCGTGCGCATCGCAACTCAGCAATGCCGACACCGTTACCCCGAGAGGCAACTTTTGCGATGCGTGCCGATCCCGTAATGCCATTATAATATTAATTTATCCTTTTAATGCGATGCGACTGTTGCGTACGAAGCCGACCTGGATGCCTACCCTTCCTTAAAAGGAAACAAGCAATAATTTTTCTGAAATAGTCTGTAAGATTTAAGTTTGTTACCTTCACAACCTTCTCATCGAGCAGCCACTGCAGTGCGGTGTTGGATGCATTGGCGAGGGCCGTCAATGCGTTGCGATCCCACGACACGTGTTCCCAATGTTCAGTCATGATGGCGGCACAGAGCATCGCTGTTGAGCAACTGAAACAAAATTTATATTATTTTTTTTTCTAAAGCGGACAACGGAGCAGATGGGTCTCCTATGTGGTAAGAGAAAACCGCCGACTTTTTGTTGTGTTGCCGCTTTTTAAGCCGCTTAAAAGGCACTTTTAAGGACGGAAGGTGGCGCGGTTGTTCATTATGGTGGCGATGTTCTCCTAATATATAGGAGAACTACCTGGTCCTCTGTTCGCTAGAGAATTTAAAAAAAATCAATAAAATCATTATATATTCAAATCCAAACACGTACAAACTTATTTAAGTCATCCGGAATCAAAATTACTTTAACAATCTTGGCAATAAAATAAGAGATAAATAGATATGATGACTACCAATACAAAGATTAGAAAGACAACGTAGCCTCATTTTGAAAAAGTTATCCACAACCGATCTACTCATGGGTGTCCTGGAATGTATATGTCTATATCGAAAGATAGCCTGACGCAACTAGTGCAAAGGCACAACAAAATGTATTATGATTGTAATTTATTTAACAATCTGAAAGATTACATCCTATCGAAAGGGGCTTATAATAAACTTTTTAATAAAACAGCAAGAAGCTTTCAAACACTTAGGCGGGTAACAAGCCACTTTTGTCTGAGGCACCGACTGCCTCTCGAGTACAATGCACCTCAAGCCCTATTATATCGTCGCTTCAAGAAATGTCAGCCTCTCATAACAATAAAGAACTTTTATTAATTTTTCTTTTGATCATTTCACTAACATAGGGCTCTCATTAAAATATGAATTCGTATTCCAATTTCACACAGTATTGATGATATTATGTATTTAATTTTTTTATTATATAGACTTCAGTGGGTCTTCTCTATGTTATCACCGCCGCAAATAGAACAAGCCGCGCCTTAGTTGTGTTGCCGGCATTTTACGCCACTTATTCACGCGAAACACAGCAAGTTCTGTTTCACGCTGGTATTCTGTGAGCACATGGTATCGCTTCGGAGGAGCAGGCCGTGGGAGAGCAATGCTAAAGCATATGCGAACGCACTAATTCAGCCGGCTCGTCCGCTATGATACCTCGGGCTTACAGAATACACAAAGTGAAATGCTATTTGTACTGTTTCGCTGAGTGAGTAAGGATATAGGAGGCCCTTAAAAATGCCGTTTAAGTGGCAACACAACCAATGCGTGGACTGTGGCGCGGTTGTCCATGGGCGGCGGTAGTCTCTTACTGTATAAGAGATCTACCTGCTCCTTTGTCCGCTATAAAAAAAGAAAAAAATCATAGTACCCAACTAATATTTCGCAAGAAGAGTGAAACCTAGTCAAACAAGGCAAGCACGCACATACAAATTCGATTGGAGATATTTGCACAGACGATTTACCGGCTTCCATCCAATCCCTTATGCATACATAACAAGTTATCGTTTTATCTTTTGCGGGAAAACTGAGATAAATTATATGATTTCTTGATTCATTGTTTGTTTCTCATTGAATATTAGAATTTTTCTCTACGGCATTATAAACATAACGAATCATTTTGAATTTTATAATTTTAACTAAGTTATGTGTTTTACTAAGCTACCGTTGGCTTGGAAGATATACCTCTACGAGAAGAACCAACAAGAAACTCATAGGGTTTCATTTTTTTTATCGACAAATTTATAATAATTGGTTTATTTATAAGCTATTAACTAGCTTAAAAGGTACCAGTTGGTGCTTGTGCAGTGGTTTCCATGCATCTTTGTCTTCTATGTATTGATTAATGTTATAATCAATTTCTTAATTAGAGTTCTAAAAACCGCTTTTCCCAGTTACTATTGTGTATTAAGATTAATTTGTAAACATTCTAAGATTTATGTTTTTCGCCAGGAAATAACTTTACACTTCTAAGTTACTAGAGTTATGTCGATATAATTGTACTACACAGTACACGTATTGAAGACAAAAATTAAATTTATTTAAAGTAATATTTCAAATATGTTGTTAATTAAATTTTAAGTTTGAATGATCGCTTCAAACTGCGATATTTATTTATTTTCTCGAAAATCAAACTCAATACCTTTAAGCCATACTTGCTGACGTATGAATATAATAATATGAATATAATCTGTTGTATACATTATTATTTAAAAAACTACTAACATTATCTTATGTCATAAATTTAGACGCTTTAAAAGAGATATT